>BRYA01000687.1:0-61207 GCA_030267965.1 Triparma columacea
TCTCTAATAAAACGCAGATGGTCATCTCCAGCCCTAGAATAGCGCCTACTGGCAAGCTACTCTTACTCCGAGGGTTGTGTACGCCCGTCCCCATCATGTCCCGGCGATCCAGATAGATAAATGACGAAAAGGACTGCAATGACGCCCTATTAAATGCAACTTCCCCACCAACCCACCCGCAGCAGTTTCACAATGCTCATGATTATGACCTCTGTAGGAATTATAAGACTTAACCAATTATACCACTAATTAGATTACAAATATCCCGAGTTGTTTACGTGCAATTTGGATCCTCCCGTGTTCGGGGCATATTCACTGTCTTCACCACAACCTACCAAAAAGCCTTCTTTGAGGTCATTTGAAGGCATTTCGACAATACTCGCCATTTCAACGACACCCCTCTTCTTTTTTTAGCGTATCAAGCTCAGTCTATACTTCGAGTAGCACTCAACGGCGTTCTGAGAGGGTTTTGAATGAAGGCCCTCCGAGCCTTCCATCGTTACCCCCCCAGGGATTTTCGATATACGTCGATTATCTCTATATAGCATGTCGTATACTGCTTGCACGGTACTAAACTTTTGGTTTTGAGCTCTTATGTCTACCTATCTGACGTCTAATATGATATTCGAGATTCAGTGCCACAAACGAGGCACATAGCAGGGGTTTATGAGCCAGGGACGTCTCGACCCTCTATTTTTAGAGGCGTATCCTGCGTCTAATGGGTCACACGAACCTATGGAGTGATTAATAATGCGTAGTTATTCTATGTTGGCTCAAAAAGTGGGTGCACTATTTTAGGCCCCGAGGGGGTGTGGGGTGGGTAAAAATTGACGCGCGCGCACGTCAGTTTTTTTTCTGTATCTATTCCCCTTAATTCCTCCCTCTCCTCTCCATAACCACACTCACGCTCTTTTTATTTATCCCATAAACATCTACTACACTTCCTTTATACTCACAAACCACTATAACACTGCCACAACACTTTAAAACTCCACACATATCTACTACACTTTCTTAATACTCACAAACCACTAAAACAATTCAACAATACATCTACTACACCTCCACAATACTCACAAACCACAATAACATTCCCACAATACATCTTCTACACCTCTACAATATTCCCAACAATAACAAATTAAATCAATTTTCCCTACAAATGTTGCTGCCTTATTAGTCATGCCCCATCCTCATCTTCCGGCACAACACTGCTTACTTTAGCCTTCCCTCCTCCCACCCCTATAATATCACCACCATCAGCACTTCCAACACTTGCTCTCCTAATACTTGCTCTAAAAGAACCTGCTACGCCTCCCTCAGCTTCAGCATCAACACTTGCTCTCCTCACACTCTCTCTCCTTCTAGCATCTCCATCTGCTGGAATGAAGTCTACGGGTACTTTAGCCTTCATCACATCAGTAAACCACTCTGGCTGCTCCTCTTCCCATTTAGCCCAGTTTAAGCCAACCCATTTCTTAATTTCTCCTTCAATTGAGATCCAAATGATGTTTTGATCTTTTAAATACTGAAAACATTATTGCATCACTTTTTCCTTCAAGGAAATATGCCATAGTCTTGTCCTTGCCCCTCTGTGTGCTACAGAAGGTGTGCAAGTACTTCCTCTCAATGTTCCAAAAGAAGACAGCAAAGCACAGGGCCGTTATCGGTATGAAATACTTTGCAATTGATGATGCAATACCAATAGCTCTCTCATCAACATGAGGTGAAGTTAAATGTAGTGACACTGGTAGACTTACCATTGTCAATAAAAGGCCAAACAACCAGTAAGCTCCCCCAACTTCATTAGGATGCCTAAACTGCACAATTGAAGTGAAGTCTACTATGATCTTATTAATCACTCTGAATAGAATACTACTTACAATCTCCATGTTACCCCCAAATGGCGTCCCATACCAGAAGTCGCCCCTCAATATCTTTACTAACAAGTACAAACCAAGGTCAGCTCCAATGTAACTAAAGGCCCAACTACCTCCCATCAACCCAAGAAGAACTATTGTTGTACACCTTATTAGAAGCATCCCTGCTGACAACAGCATCATGGACACAAATGCTACAGTTCTCTTGCTTGCTTTTGCAGGTATATACCCATAGAAGTCTGGTGCATTTTCTCTCCTCACAGGGTCTGTGTCCCAGTCATAACTTATTGTTGCAGAGGCAAAGCCTGTTGTAATTGCTGAAACTGCAACTGAAAGCCATGCTGAAGTTCCAACAGCTTTGTCACTTGTTGCTATAGCCATAAGTTGGATGATCACTCCAGGGATTGCCTCGGCAAACATCTCAATAAGTTTCATACCTGTCATTTCTCCCATTGAGTCACTTGCAGCCCCAACCTTTTGCTTTGCTCCAGTTGCGACCCTATAAGCATCAACTGCGGGCTTGTACCCAAGCAAGATTGGAATACACTCCTGCACCACGCTCATCATCCCCAGCCTCCTATATTGTAACCAAACCCCAAGCATCTGAAGCCCAATTGACACTGCCAAACTTGCCAAAGAAGCCTTAAAGTACCCATACTTCTTAACTCTCCAAAACATGGATGTCACATACACATCCGTCACTAAATCAAGCATACTTGTGGCAGCACCAACAGTCACCCTTGCCTTTAAGCCTAATTTTGAGTCCTTAAATAGATTCACGACAATCTCCTCAAGCATGGGCTTTAACCACACTTGTTCATTCATTACTTCTTGTACTTCAGTGAATTGATGTGCCCACTCATCTACAGCGTGAGCAGCAGTCAAAGTAGTCAACATTACTGCTGTCATTGCACTCCCAATCTTCCATCCCCTGGCTTCGTCCTCACTATTATCTTCTCCCTCATTTGTTGCTCTCCTTTTAAATTTGTTCATAACCACAGCATACAGCATAGTTCTCATGAAACCATGCTGCTCTGTAATCTCTCTCAATGCCCTGTTGGCGGCAATAAATTCCCTCAAAACCTCTACTTTACTGTCCCCAACATTTATTTTCTTCACTCTCTTCATCAGCTGCTCTCCAAACCTCCTCCCATCCTCCATACTTGCTTCAGCACTCTTCAGAAGGTTATCAAAGTAATAAGCAGCATCAGTTGCTATACCCAGGTGCTTAATTACACTCTGTTTACTAGCAGCCTTTCCTAAACCCTCCTGTCTAGTCATCATTTCAATATCTGTCTTCATCTGCTCTGCCTGGCAAAATTTTGCTACAGTGAAATGTCCTCCTTGGTGAACAATGATAACTAGTGTCTTGTTGTTGACTCTGTGTAGCTCGAGCTTAGACTTGGCTTCACTTTTAAGGTCCCAGAAGAATGCTGCAACTTCCTTGTGGGATGTTCTCACAGTTATTGAAGTCTTCCCCCAACCCATTCCCTTCTCTGCCTTTATCAATGTCTGCCCAGACAAACTACTAATCTCTTGAGCTCCATGAATCTCGTCAAAGTGACTTTCAATCAATGGTGCCCCCTCAATTGCAATCTCCTCAAACTTTGCAATGGTCTGCTGTCTCTTGAAGATGTCAATCTCTTGGCTCTTGTCAAACTTCTTCCTCAAGTCTGAGACTTGTGCAAGAAACTTTGGTGCAATCTTGTTCATGATGGAAGAGTAGAAAACACCACCAAGCTCTACCCTTGTTATAAATGTCACTGATGTTTGTGGCGCACCTCCAATAGGGTCAAACGGCTCAAATAACCATACTGTGTGTGCCTTCCCTAAAACAGTCCTAGCCTTCAATGGAAACTCTACCTGAAGTTCATCTGTGTCTGTAACATCAATGATAACTTTGCCGTCCTCTTGCTTGAACCAGGTAATTTTACTCCTCCCATCACGAGGAGCAAATCCAGGGAGACCAAGTTCCCTTGTTGTGATGTAATAGAAGGTGTGGTCATTAACATTTTTGACGTGATATTCTGTGATGCCTCTCTCTTTGGAGTACCTTTGAAATTCTCTTGTCTCAAAAATGTACTCGTATGCAGCGCACTCCTCCACACTGGCGTCAACCACAGTGGTAGCAAAACCAGTCCCACTGCTTTCCCCATCAACATGAACTAGCCTCATCTTGACCTTTTCATCAGGACTCTTCAGATCATCAAAGTTCTTATCCACCTTGCACTTCTCATAGAACTCCTTTCCCTTCCTGATTGCACCCTTCTCCTCATCAGTATAATCTTGGTGTTTGTTCTTGATTATGTTGGCAAGAGAGGCAAGTGCAGCTTTATCAATCTCTTCATCCCGCTTGAAGGAATTCCTGATCTCTGATATGATACTTAGTACGCGTGGGGTATATCTGTTGAGAACTTTTACTGGAATATACCCTCCTGTGTCCATAAATTGAGTCAATGTAAGTTTACACTGGAGAACACCATCTTGGTCCTCAATATTCTTGGCAGTGAGAGTGCCACTCGTTGTAGCTTTCACAAGCTTTCCTAGATTTCCTCCATAATCCACCTTCTCCTCAGCTGGTACAAATGCTACAGACATGGTGCTGTCTTGATGTCCTTTTCGCCATACATATCTCATCACAAATTCTCTTTTGTGAAGAGGGAAGGGAAGCCTCTTTACTACAGCAAAAAGCTTTTCGTTGGTCCTTCTCTTGCCACCCTTCGATATTTCTAGCTTTGCAGCGTCAGCAACTCCTCTGCTTATAGCCATTCTTTCTCTGCTACAGTTTTCAAAGAACCAAGCAGCTGCTTCCTCGGCTGGGCAGTCAGCAACACACTCGGCTCTTCCAAAACCAAGTGTCTTTTTTCCTTTCTCCTGCTGCTTGTACTTGATCTCCATCTTCACTCCCTCATAAGGTGACTCAAGAGGCCCCCACCCTTCTTCATCCTCCCCACCAAAGAGCTCCTCCAACTCCCCAAACACATTCTTCTGGTCCTCCTCCAACTCAGCGCCCTCCTTCATCCTCTCCACCAAGGCCCCCCTGACTTCAGCATCAACCTTCTTCCCATTCCTCCTGAACTTCTTCTGCAATGTGTTGGCCTCAATAAGCTGATTCCTTGCAAGGTAGTCAATAGCATTGTCCATCACTGTCTTATGAATGCCACTAAATTTGAGATCAACTGTTTGAATGCGTGTCACTCTGCAAACATTTGGGGCAACCTCAGCCATTATGTAGATTCCTCTTGTTACTCCAACTACGAAGCCGTCCTTGCTAAGGTTGGTGAAGCTTGCCTCATAATATTCACGCAAAGGCACAAATCCTAGCATGTATGCAGTCTGGTCATTGTCCAATTTAGCCTCCTTCCACACAAACCAATTCTCAAATAGTCGATTGGTGGCGGCAGGGACCTTCACGCCAGTATGACAGTGCATGCTTCTAGTTCCGTTGACGTCATTCCTGATCACCCTTGGTAAGTTCCCATTATTTTTTAAGTGCTCCTCTGACCACTCAAATGCGTCAAGCAGAAATTCCTCTGCCAATACACCCTTTGCTGATTTGTCCACAGTGACCCCAAAGGCTGCCCACACATTGTCCCTGTCTCTCCACAGGAACTTGTCCACTCCCTCCTTCAATGACCCCTTGACTCTCTTCCCCTTTGTGTTAAGTTCCTTCTCTAGTCTCCTGGCCCTCTCCAACATTGCGTCCTCCTCTGTTGTCAGGTGCGGTGCTCTCGGCATGACCTCCTCCACAAAGTGTCTTTTCCTCCTCTCATCAATGACACCAGGCTGTCTGAACTTCTTCCTGGCCTCCTCCACAATACCCTTTACTGCTGCATACGCAGCCTTGACATCTCCCTTCTTGGTCTTGCCACTGTTCCTGCCTTCAACACTAGATGCCGTGGATTTCACACTCTTAAAGCTTTTGACTGTGCGAACATCAACTTCTGATTTCATCTCTGTTACCCTCTCCTCTGCCTTAAGCGTTCCCACCATGGTGACTGCAGTTTGTCCAAACTCGAAATCAGTGAAGCTGAGCTCCCCCTTAATGACACCTCGCTTGATAGTCTTGGTCTTTTATTGACGCTAGAATTTCGGCAAGCATTGCAGTTGCCTCATCAGAAAGGTCATCCTCATCAAGGGGTGCAAACTCCATAATGTTCGTCGATTTGTCAGGAGAAACGATTTTGACGTGGAGGAGAAATTCCACAATCTTATTCCTGCTACCGTAGTGCTGCCAGTAGACGAGTCTGTGAATGACTCCTTCATATTTGTCATACTCCTGGAGGGTCTTCCTTCGGAATGTGCCCTGCTCACAATCGGTGAGGAGAAAGTCAATGATCTTGTCGCGCTCGTCATGGAATACATCAGCAAGCTCCATAACCTTCACATCGACGCCGGTAGAGTTGTCTATGAGGCCTTCAATGGCTCCTCGGTCATCCAGAAGCTTCACAAGTTTACCTTGTTCGGGGCCAAGAGCTGTGTAATCGATATCTACGGGACCATGTATCGCGGAGGGTGTGTGATTGGGGCCTGAGGGGGGCTCTGAGGCATAGTTGGTCTCGCCGGCCTCATTCACGACTCCCGCATCTGCTTCAACCTCGCCCTCCATGACGATCTTGATTTGATTGGGTGCTGAAAATCATGCGTTCACGATCGACGTGCGTATAAAAGGTGGCGGAGCGGCGTTTTTTATGTGTGAGTGAAGACATCGTAAGTTGGCATATTCACATAGTGGTTCATTATTGCGCATTTTTATCTTTTCCAAAATTACCAAATCTGTGCCCAACGCCAGTCCTCTCCGGAGGGCAAGTTGCAGGGTGGGGGCAGGCCTCATTATCACGATCAGGCCCATAGAACCCCTCAATATACCGCTCCGATCCAATGTTAAGCCTTTTCGTCCCTCTCTTTGCATTCTCACCTTCCAAATGTGGACTAAATTGCTGTACCTGCAGCAGCGCACACACGTTACCTCTTTTCCAAGTACAGTCAGATAGGATCGAATCAATCGGAGAGAAAGAATCGGATCATAACACTAGATGATTATACGTTACAGGACTAAATTGCTTGTGCTCACGACGTTGGCCGGGGGTGGTGTGAGCTAGTATTATGCTTCAGTCAACACTTAAAGCCGTCAAACTCTATTTTCTGAGTGTTGTGTAGTATTATCGATCTTCTTGTTGCAACGAATACGACAATGCGATGTAAATGAGGTTAATGTATTCAGAAATTGTTTTGAGGGTGTTATTGAAAGTTATAACATATAATCATCTAGTGTTATGATCCGATTCTTTCTCTCCGATTGATTCGATCCTATCTGACTATACTTGGAAAAGAGGTATCGTGTGTGTTATTGAAAGATTAATATTTCACCTTGAACTCCGTCTATGCCTCCAAGTCTTCGTGTTTCTAGTCGTAAGGTCAGCGTTTGCTCCCATTTGCCATTTCAAGTACGCTATATCTTCCCAATAACAAAAAAGCTGCACCCTCCTCCTCCTTCCGAATCCCTCAAATCGACCCAAAGAGTCGCACGGACCCTATATACACAGCCTTCCTCTCAAACGTTGGCCAAGGCAACACAATTTGCCGCCCAAAATCCTTCCCCCATCCTCACACCACCCAAAACCAGCAAGCAACTGCGTAGCATCGACTCGCCCTTGGTACTGTCGCCTTCCTCCCTATATTCGAAAATACTATAGCTTTAAAACACAACGTTCATCACATTTCCTCCCCCCTCCCATTCCCTTGCTTAGTCTACATCCTCTACCCCTGTCGCATCTCTCTCGGCCCTTCCCCCCCCCGACTCGCCCCCCCTCTCCACCTCCAACGGCACGACCCACTTCTTGACCTCCTCCTCCCACGTTCCGTCCCCCAGCTCAATGATCTCCCTCAACGCTTCCCTCTCCCTGTGTTCCATGATGTTACCAACGACCCTGCCTCTCTCCCCCCTCTCCCACAAGTGGTAGGCTACCGGAAGCTGCGTCGTCCTGAAAGAGTATCCCGCATACCAAAAAAGCTTGGCCAGAAGCTGCTCTTCCCCGAAGAAAACGTCGTGGATGTGGGTGGGAAATACGACAGGGAGTTTTCGCTCCAAAGCCCGGAATGCGAAGAAACCTCCAGCGAGGAGCGGTGGGCAGATAAAGGCTTCATCGGCATTCTTCAGTCTGCAACCTCGCTGCCTCCACACGCCTTCCCGATCAGTCTTGCTCGATGGGCGAAGGCACGTCCCGACCTCCCCTAGGCCATCGACGTCGATTTTGCCGTCCTTTCGGTACCTATAGCCCTCAGGGTACGTGCTGATGACAGTCTTCGCTTCCTCTCCTCCCATCTCAAGCTCCCCCAGGAGGTAACTATCCCACCCCTCCCGAAATCTGCGATGAGAGAAGCGAAAAAAGTGAGGACGAGAGCGCACAGCCACCGTTTTGTCATCTCTTCCCCTCTTCGCGCACCCCCTTTTCGCTCCCCGCTCACCTCATGTGACTATCAATCTGAACGAACAATTCCTCCCCCCTCCACATTGAGCTGGCCAATGACCTCGCGAAGAGTGGACCGGTCGTGTGGGCGGGAGGGACCTCGATGACCCTCACGTTGTTGTCCAACCATTTCTCTGGGAGGAGGGTCGTTCGAAGCTGCGCAGGCTTGCCCTTGTCATTCTGCATGCAAATCCCGACAAAGAGCTTGTCGGGGTTAGTGTGCGTCAGGTAGAGGTTCAAAATTGTCAGTGGCAGCTCCGGGTCATTTCTTGATCCGATGTTTACAAAAGTTGTTGCTGCCCTCACCCCTGCCGGCAAAGGTGGAACATGGGGAAGAGTTTTTAAGCACATGATTGACGCGGTCTCGTCATCCCAGTCTTGCTGCTTTGAAGGGGAAGATTCAAGCTCTACGTCCCAGAACCAGAACGTAACCGCTCCCCTCCCAATAAGACCATTTAAATCCTCCTCAACCCCCGTGACCAAATGGGGAACAACGTCACTTCGGAAAAACAGTAAAGTCCCCGCGGCTGGGACGAGTGACGCTTTGCTCTCCTCCCCATCCCCAAACAACTCTAAGTGTCCCCCGTAATCCTCCTTCCAATCCCTTAGACAAGTCCCTCTGTTGTCGATTCCCCCCAAATAAAATATCACCGTAATACATCTCTTTATGCTTCCCTCCCCCCCCTCACTTCTATATCTTTCTTCTACGCCCCCACACCCCTCACTACAATCACAGTGCTTCACATAGCCCGTGCTCCCCTTTTTGTAAACAGCTACTTGGGTCTCCACCCTAAGATGATCGATGATGGGGGGTGAGGTCCATGTTGTGATGGTCGCCGCTGTATCTTTTCGCAGCAACACCTTCGCAGCTATAGCTCACCTTCCAAATCTCTTCACCCCTCCATGCTTCAAAAGCATCAACTCGATCTGGCGTCTCAGAGGAAAGTAAGACTCTTTGGAGTTTCTAAATGCGCACACGTCGTCCCTCGCCTTGAAGAACATTTGTTGTCTCGCAGCGCCTTGAGTTGCAGCCTCTGTGAAGCTCTCCATATTCAATTTTGGTGGAAAGTAAGTAGTCTCGCAGACAAAATATGCGGGATCAACCCTGGGAGTCGTAGCATGGATGGCGTCTCTCAAATTTGAACAAGGAGGTTCATTTTCTCGGCGCAGCAATCTCGCTCTCGCCTTTTTTTTTTGCCCATTTCCCCGCTGACCATCCTCTCCTAGCCCTCCATTGCCGAGGAAATCGCCTATTAGTGACATAGGGTCTGTCATGATCGTGATTTCGTCCTTCCTGATTTTTTTCCTTCCTCCAAATTCTTTGACGGACTAGATCGGAGGTGAGAAACAAAAATACAAAAGCGGTCTTTTTTTAACCCTAAACGATTCTCGTTTTCCTAGGATTTAATTTAGTATTTCAAGACCCTCAGCAGTAGCGCGACAGTGAACACAAATGGTTGTTCAAAAATACTGTCCTTCGGGCTAATCTCTGTTGTCATGTTCGTTGTCGGTCCATCCGCACGACAACACGATTGTTGTTCCTCCACTCCTTCCTCCTACCCGGCTCCCAAGCGAGCTCCCCCCACCCACCAACCCACCTACCCATCCACGCCCACCCACTCTATTCACCGCCGCCCCCCCCCGCCCACCCTCTTACCCCTTCCCCCCTCCTCTTTACATGGCTGGGAGCGCGATTTCGTCGACTTCCCAGTGTTCCTCGATCACATTGATGGGGAGGTTCGTGAGGTGATTTAGGGCCACCCAAATCGCATCCTTCCCCGCAGCCTTTGCATCCTCTACAAATCCCCTTCCCTTTGCCTCGCTCCACTGGTTACAGGCGCTGAAGGCGGGCACCGCCGCCTCAGTCTGTTCGAGGCACATTCCTGTTGACGCATCAATCTCGCATTCGTCCGCCCCGCTGGTGGCGTGGCCCTTGGATCTGATAATAAAGTCTCTGGCAACCTTAACCTGCTCAAGCGAGAATTCCTTGAACTCCTTCATGGTGAGGAAGGTAGAGGCCGGGGGTGGCATAGTTCCCTCTGGGTCCTCATCTTTGATCTTTTTAGCGAGAGTCTGCAGAGGAGAAGGTTAGGGGGTGCTTCGTGTGAGTGTTTAGCCTCCAAATCTTTGCCCGATGTGAACGTCCATCAAAGGCAGGGGGAATCCTGTACTTTCCATGGATCATGGCCCCAAATTACGTGGTTTGTGTCCTGTTCTAAGCCCTTGTTTTCCCCGGGTACCAAAATATCCCCGCCCGCGCCACCCTGTGGGCCCAAAAAAAGTAGCCCAAGCAATCCTCCCGCCTGCCATTCCCTGCTCTCCCTCAGCCCTCCAGCCCCCCTCAAGGGCGATCCATCGATACTCACCGCGATGTGTGCTATTGTAAACTTTGGGCAGGGTTTGGGAGGCAGAGCGGGTACGATATTCATTGGTTCCCCATACTCTTGTGCACCAGCCAGGGGGGCCGAAGCAACGGCCATTAAGGCTAGGATTATTAGGGTAAGGGCCAGGGGGGAGGGCGCAGCCATCAGACGTTCTGGGGCCGGGAGGGTAGGTGGAGGGATAGGACTAGGGGGGTCTGCGCAAAAGGTACGACAGGGAAGGTAAAAGCTATGCAGTTTGCTGTCTTTACGTTCAGAGAGTTGAGTCGAACCCAGCATTGTCCCAAACAACAAAAACAAAACAAAAGGGACAACTTGACGTTTCGGAATTAGGAGGTACGCTTGTGTTCGCGGGTGCTTCGGGTCGGCCAAAACTCCTCTTCTGCATGCCGTTGTCTCCCCCAAACCCCCTTCCATCACCCTATGTTCTCGGCTTAACCGCTTTGGTGCTTGGAATTTTTTAACTTTGTTCTCAGTTGGCTTGCTTCCCACCCCACCCCCCTACCCCCTCTTTCTATCTAACGCTCGTGCCCCCTTTCCGCCACCGCCCTCCCTTTCCCTCAGCAGCCTCAGACGGAGCATCATGGCAACAAAGAAGACAGAAGAGCAGGAATGGGAGTTGCACACAGAGAAGAAGATACAGGCAGCATTCCGCCTTTACGACAAGGACAACAAGGGCACCGTGTCCGAGGATGAGGTCCAGTACATAATGCGCTATCTCAATGTTTACCCCACAGAGATGGCCATGGTGAACTTGATTAAGCAGGAGATGCAGGACGACGAGCCGACGACATATGTGACCTACGATAGGCTCAAGACTGTCATGCTCCGCCTTCTAAAGACCAAGCAGTGGGAGCCCGATGCTGAAGATATTCTTATCCAGGCCTTCAAGGTGAGATGTGAAGGTGGTTGAGGCGGGCACGAGTCGACTACATTAGCTCAAAGCCATCGCTCCTCATCAATCCACTTGTGTTTCGCTTACCCCCCCCCCCCACCATCTCCACACCCCCAGACGCTTGACACTGATAACTTGGGTTACATCGAATGGGACAAGATAAAGGAACTTTTGACCACGAAGGGGGAAGCGCCTTTCAGGAATGCCGAAATTGACGCCTTCCAGAGGGTTGCAGTTGACATGGAGACTGGGCGCGTGTATTATGAGGATTATGTTGCGGCTGCTGTCGAGGGCGATTAAGTCGAGGCAGCGATTGATTGTTGATGATAATTCATGTTCTGTTTCGGTTGTTCAATAAATCACATCCACTACGTGTTCTGCTTCACACTACAGCTCGCCGTCCCCTCCCCCCCTCGCCCTCGCCCTCTTCTCTCGCTCCTCCCTCTCCCTTCTCCGCCTCTGCTTCCTACTCCCAACTTCCTCATGCTCCGCCGTCTTGAAATTCGATTTGTCACTTCTCCCACCCCCTATGGTCATCTCGGCCTGCGATAGTTTCTTGCTCCCGTTCCCCACCAACATCATCCCCTCTATCAGTGACACGCCCGGCACGAACTTGTCCTGCCCCACCTCCCATAGGAACACTCCCCCCAGGCCCCTCATCTTTGCAAACGCAGTCTTCCGCTGGGCTGTCATCAAGCTGTCGAACATAAAGCCCTTCATTTCGCTCCTCAACTTGAAGCCCGCGGGGAGCAACTCGCTATGAGGCTTCTTGTCAAAATCATTTTCATACTCCCCAGTGTGCTGCTTAGCCTGGTCGTCAATCAGTTCGGCGTAACTTTTAACCTCCCCTTCCCTCCTACCGTACCCTGGCACACCCAGTATGATCTTCTCTTTGGGAACTCCCTCCTTAATAAGCTCCTTTACGGCCCTGTTCATCAAATCCATGTCGCTATGTCCCACCCCACCCTTACCAAAGCTCATGTCGTACGCCATCAGCATTACCATGTCCACGCTTCCATACCCTGCACCCCCAAGGTTCTGCCCTGGATGGAGGGCAACGCTGACAATCAGATCGCTAGGGAGCAAGGCGTGGGCCTCGTGGAGGAGCCTCACGTATCCTCCCACCTGAGAAGGAGTTTGGGGAACTTCCCAGTCGAAGTTGATTCCCGAGAGGCCATATATCTGTACGAGAGAAGCCAGCCTGTTAACCAGCCTGCGACGGAGCCCAGAGTCGGTGCATATATTAGGAAAGTACGAGGACCGACCCCCCCCCCCCAGAGTCAGATGCAGCCGGAGCTTTGGGTTCCGCCTCTTCAGAGCCATTGCCCGCCGTATGTCTAAATCCCCCCAGTGCAACTTGACGTCCCCGTCCGCTTTAGGCTCGGCTGAAAACAAAAGCAAATCGGTCAGGTGCTGCCCTGCATATTCCAAGTCAACGTAAAGCCTGTACTCGGGAAGGTAGCCTGCTACCACGAAAGAATCGTCTGGAACGGCGATTGAAGCGTGACGCTTTGAGCGTTTGGATAGTACAGGCCCCAGAAACAGCATGAATGTCAACGCAGCAATGGCGATGAGAAGGAAATTCATTCTACTGGATCTAGTTGGAGCAGAATTGGACGACGTGGGCGTCTCAATCTCCCTCGCCACGTTCCTGGTTCTTTTTCCTTTCCCCGTGATGATGTTTAGGCCTTCTGATTGGCCTAAAAATTTGGTTTGTTTTGTTCGGAAAGGAAGCATTTCAGCTTTTAGATCGCCATCTGCCGTTGCCGAACTCGATTTTTTCCCCCCCGCCCTTAATTGATCGATATTTGTGTCATCTGCTCTCCCCCGTCGACAATACCAGTATAGGTGTAAGTTAACTGATGCCCCCCCCCCGAGTTCATTCAAGTTCTCCCCCACTTCCCCCCTTGGAGCCTCCGACATCTTCTGTTGGACCGTTCTCGGTCCTCTCGAACTTAGTCTTCCCGTGTGTCGGACTCGGTCTCAACCGCTCCATGATGGGGAGTAAATCAGCTCCTGGTGCTCAAAGGATGAAAGAGGTTCAGGTAAATAATTTTTTGAAGGCTGTGCTGACTACCCCGTTCCTTGGTCCTTGCATCATGGCCGGCAGGGACAACTCTATCATGTACGAGCAGTATGATTTGCACATAATAGACTCTGAGGAGTATAGAAAGGACAGGTGAGATTTACTATTGAGCACCCGATTTCGCTGGCTTGTCTAACTTAGTCCCTCCCTTCGCCTCACGCTCATCGCAGGAACTTCTTCCACCCACCTCCAGACAAGCTAACGCTGTTCGTCTCTGGATTCTTCTGTTACTGCTACACAATATCCTGGCACGAACGCGTCCTCAAACGCAAAATAGAAAGCCCTAGCGATATTCTTTACGACTGGGAATCCAGCAGCCGTGCAGTCAGAGCCCAAGAGTTCGAAGACGTGCCTATTAAGAAGGTTGCCATATTGGGAGCCCCTGGGGTGGGAAAGAGTGGCGTCTTCGCTAGACTGTGTGGCGGAGGTTTCCCAGAGGCAGTGAGCTTGGTGGCACATGGAGAAGAGGAGGGGGGGGAGAAAGAGGTGGACATTGGAGCGAGATATAGGGACAAGAACGTCAACGTTGGGGCGAGGATGGTTGCCGTGGAGGGAGAACTGGGGGAGGGGGTGCTGGAATTCTGGGACGTTCCTCCAGATTGTCAAGCTTCCCACGTGGAGGTGACCAGCGGGATGGCCCTTGAGGGAGCAGATCTCGTCGTTATGGTATTTGACGTAAGGTGAGTTGAGACCAGGTTTAGTATTCACGTGCATTGTAGCTAACTCCCTCGTTGCAGGCACAAGCGGACATTTTTGAACATGATGAACGCTGTCGAGGAGGTCAAGGTGCGGGCTCACGAGGACGGGAAGACCCAGCCTCCCTTCGTGGTACTGGGGAACTTCTGTGACACGCTTCAGACTGAAGAGAAGGACTTCAGGTTCAAGAGCGACGTGGAGGCATTTTGCAGAAAGAACGCTGGTGGGGAATACCACCTCGTCAGCGCGCGAACGGGAGAAGGAATTGTCAGTGCGCTCAAGGAAATATTTGTCAAGTCTCGTGGCAGTGCTGGAGACGAGAACGTTGCTGTCAAGGAGGGAATGGAGAGGACTTAAAATGACAAAGTTGTTCTTTCTATTCTTGTTGAAACCCATCGTTTTTTGGTTCAATCGGCAATTGCAAGATAAGAGTTGATAGCTCCGGCCGCCTTGCCAAGGTTGACTGACGCATCCAGGGTAACGAGGCTCTCACCCTCTTTCCGCAAGAACTCAAGCTCGGCCAAAGCTTCGTCAAAATACAACCACGCTTCCGTTCTCAACCCATTGCGCTCCTTTTGCCTCAATTCTGACGGGCTCAAATCCTCAATGTTTCCGCGGCCAGGCCCGTCGAATCCCTTCGTGTAATACACGAGAAATGCATTGTTGTCCAGAAAGGATTCCTTGTAGGAGATGGGGGTACTGTAAGTATCGAAGAGGGACTTGAACTTCTTTTCCTGGTTAGGCACTTCTTTCAAAGCATCAAGCGCCTCCGCGACAGTTTCGGCGTCCCGAGCTCTAGAGAATGACCTGGCTATCGTCACGATGGGAGATAATCGTGTCGCTGACGGGTTGGCTCGGGCAGGTGGCGTCCGGCTTGTCAAAGCAAGAGCTGCAGCAACGTGGTTCGAAATTATGTGCCTACGAGTAGTTGGTCGTGCGTAAGCCGTGACAGCCGCCCCACCCCGAAGATTTTTCAAGACCGCCTGTGTTTGCTGCCAGTCGCCTTCTTTTGGGTGTCTTCTCCTGCGATGATCGAAGCGGTGGAGGAGCGGGGGAGGAACGGGGGGGGGACGAAAGGTAACGTTGGTGTTTGTGGTATGAGCTTCGCTTCTCTCGTCCGCCAGCAGATGCTTCACCCATTCTCACCTCCACCGTTGTCCGACACCATCAACAAATTCCACCTCGACGCATTCTGCGTTAGTAAGGGCATAATGCGAATCTCGAAAGCCCCTAATACCCTCTCCCATGGCCCTGGCGAGCATTGCCTTTCCAAGCGCCCCATGGCACACGATCAGCGACATCTTGGAGTCCTCGTTGCCACAAACAGTGGACCAGCACTTTGCAGCCCTTTCCCACAGGTCCTCGAGAGGCTTGCTCCCATCATTCATGAGAACATTTTCCGGAGTGCTCCTCCAAGTCTTCCAAAGTTCAGGCTGCTCCCTCTCGATGTCGACCTTGAGCATCCCCTCCCACTCCCTCAGCTCTATCTCTCTAAACATCCCATCCACCACCTCAGGCGGCAGCCTAGGAGCCGACGAGCCCCGATTAACCGACTTAATCACAGAAAATGTTTGACGCGCCCTTGTCATATTGCTCACAAAGACATTGTCGAAGTCAAGGCCAAGCTCAGAAAGGAATGTCCCGAGCTCTCCAGCCTGATCCACCCCATTGAGGTTCAGGTACGACTTGTCGATAGTTCCCTGTATTCTCCCTTCTGCATTATAAACGGTCTCTCCGTGACGTGCTAGATACTACCAAGAAAGGGGGTGAGAAAAAGATGAATCAATGACAACTTAATGTTTAGAAAGGACCTACCACGGTCTGAGTTAACGGAAATACGCTCTCGAACAACAAAAGAGCGCACGCAGTTCGCTTGAACCACTCCCTCATGAACAAAGAAGTTTTGCTTATTCAAGATCTCATCTACTCTTATGTCTTCTCTTCGTTTCACGCGTAGCTTAGTACGAAATACTTTAACATATCGTAGTTCCAGCCAGTCAGGTTCCTACGAAAGGTTTTCGGCCTCAAAGTGCTCATTTTCTTCTTCCCCACCCAAGGTGCGCCCAGGCTTGATCTTTATTCATGGGCAAGCGCTGTGCGTCCAGCTTAACATGGCTCTTTTTGGATCAACGTCTCCCCCTCCTCCTATTTTGTTGCGAGGGAAAGGATTCCGGTACCCTTTGGATAGCCTCTTTTCCCCTCTTTCCCCACCTTCAGACACTGCAGACTGCGATGAGATTGTGGATGCGGTGGAGAAGTTTTATGCGATGAGCAAACAGAGCCCTAACGCGATAGTTTTTGGTGGCGGTTTTTCAGAGCCTCTTCACGAAGCTTCTTCCTCGAGTTTGTTTGATGCCATGAGGAGGATTAGGGAAAATAGACACGGGGTGCGATTCGTGGTTCAAACCTGTGGGGTGGGCGTTTCTCAATCTGACCTTTCGACGTTAGTTGAGCTAAATTCGGAATGGAAGAGTGCACCGGGGGGTGATGGGGATGCAAAGCTAGAGGTTTGGGTGGATCTTCTCGAAGGACCGAAATCGGGGAAACTGTTCGGTGACATATGTACGACAATAGCAACCTTGGTAGAATCTAGTGTATCCGTCAAGGCCACATTGTCGACGTCCATGCCCCCCCGAAAGGTGAAGGAGATATCAGAAATGGCAAAGGGCATGGGTTGCGCGGATGTCTTCTTCCGGAGCTACACAAAGGAGGACATTTACGATACTCTCGGCGTCACCGCCAATGCTTCGCTTGACGAGATTTCCTCAAAGTACCGTGAACTCGCAAAGGAACTCCATCCTGACCGCAACCCTGATGGGGAGGAGAGGATGAAGGAGGTTATACAGGCGTACGAGATCGCCAGGGACGAGGAGAGGAGGCGGCTCTATGACGTTGAGATGAGGGCAGATTTGGCGCTAGATTCGAGCGAGACGGACTATTTAAGGTCAACAAATTCAAAGATGGCGTAAAAAATGCGCTTTCCTTTTTTTGATCTTAACCAAACGTACTCTTGTACTTATCGGTGCTCATCTCTATCGAGAAGTTTTCCAGCAATGCAGCTATCTCGCCGTGCTTCGCTGAGTTGCTCTTTAAGTGCTCAGCCCAGTCAAGGGCCATGAGTTTTTTCTTATCCTTGAGCCTTTTGTTGACTCCCTCGTTGAGGATCCTCTGAACTACCTTGATACTGCCACCATATGTGGCGTAGAAAAGCGCGTTCCACTTGTAGTTGTCTCTCTTTTCCGCGTCTGCGTTTTCTTCGAGTAGAAGGTCCACCATCTTCTCGTTCCCGATTGCGCAGGCCATCATCAGGGGGGTGGTCCCGTTGTTGTCAACGACATTTATGTCCGCCTGTCTCCACAAAAGTTTCCCCACAGTATTGGTGAGACCCAAATGAGAGGCGTGATGCATGGGCGCCATCCCGGTCCATTTGTCCCTGATGTCTGGATCAGAGTTGGAGGAGGAAAGGATGAGGTCGGCAATATCTTCCCTCGACTCTTTGATTGCCAACGAGAGGGCCGTACGCCCGTTCTCGTCGATCTCGTTAATGGCTGTTGGGCTCTTCTTCCCCAACCTTCTGACAACTCTCCTTACCCTTCCAAGCTTTCCCTCCAGCACCGCAGTGTGAATGTCTACATGGGCACAGCCAAGGAACTTCCTACAGTTGTAGCAAGGGTATCGCTTCACCTTCTTCTTTTTTACCTTTACAGTTGCATTTGGATTGTGGGCATACTCACTTAAAATCTGGTCAACAACATTCTCGCGGAGTCCAGCACGGCCATGCGAGGCATTATCTGCGGGTTGGGAGGGGTGTGGGGGGGGGGGGAGAGGGGAGAGGAAGAGGGGTTGAGGATGAGAACCGAACTCTCTGGGGGACCGGACCACCACCGAACAAACTCCACTACCCACCTAACTTATTCAACCCATGAATGTCGGGGTCATCCATCTGGTCAACAGTCTCTTCGTCTTTATTGTCTTTTTTCTCCTCCCCCATTACGCCTCCTAGAAGTGCATCCAAGTCAATTTCTATTTCGGGACCCTGCGGAGGAGGCGTCAGAGGGAGGTTGAGAGGGGGGTAACTCCGAGAAGGAGTTGGGGTTAATAAAAAATCACCTTCATGACCTTCTTCCTTTGGGCATTCTTCGCAGCCTTCAGCATATCTCCGCTGTTAAACGCCATGGCTACTCCGATTTGCTATTAAATTCCGACCAGGACAGAGAGAGAAGTAGTTTTGGGTTAAAGTTTTCAACCTCTTCTCCCAATAATTAATTCTATCTGTTTACCAATCTTAATCCGTGTGAAATTAGAGAATAATACATGGGCTCGACGCCGTGAAAGCTAGCAATTTAGATAATAAAAATTCAGCGCTTCCATAATGATGCTGGGTGGGCCCTCTCGTCATCATCAACTCAATACGCAGCTTTCGCTCTTTCCATCAGTCCTCTTCTTCCCGTCCGAACCATTATCCTCGTCGGGGGCGCTCCCTCCACCGCCACCTCCCGAAATTGCCACGCTCCATGATTTTTCAGCCGCCCCCCTCAACCCCTCGCTAACGTACATCTTGCTGATGAGCGATCCCAAGGGACTCTCTTCGATCTCCTTCCTCTTGAGTTTCTCGGCCTCCTCTTTGCACCTCCCCTCCTGTTTTTTGGCCTCTGCGACAATGAGGTTTACGGTTGCGTCCAGCTTGGGAAAGTCAGCCTGCACAAAGTCCATTGGTCTCATAGGGAGGCCCTTGACGTGAACTGCACCGCTCGTCAGCATAGGCTCGAAAAGCTCGAGGCTCATGTGCACTGCATTTTCGCCCCAAGTTGCCATCACTGCGGGGGAGGGCACACTGTTGCCCCGAATAGCATCATCCAGCATCTTCGTAATCGTCATGGTGGCCAGCTTCACACCATCCCCCTTAGGTGGAACAAGCTTGACATCCTTGAAGATCTCATTGAACCCCTTCGCGCTCTTCTCCAGCCTAGCCGCGAAGGCATTCAGGGCAACATTCTTCTCTGCAGGGGTCATGGTGGGGGGCTTCCCAGCAACGTTGTTGGAACTATTGGGGGGACTCCTCGGCGGACTCCGCGTCATGAACGATGCGGCCATAGGACTCGACTTCTTCGGAGGAGGAGAAGCCTCCTTTTTCTTCTCCCTCCCAACTCGAATCAAAGTAGCCCTCTCGTTGCTCTCCTGTTCAGGGGTATGGACGGCTGGGAGAGAACGAGGAAGTTTACGAGCTTTGGCTTTAGGTGCCATATTTGGGTAGGAGAGATATTGTCGCGCTCGGCTTAGGAATTTGCCCTTCAAACTGTGACTCTGATGATCCGAGACTGGACTGCATCGCGGACTGCAGAAGCCGTATAAAACTGGAAAGGGCATGACCTTTACTTTCAAGGCCATTCCTGTGCTGGCTCTTCTCCTAGGGTTGGCCAACTCTTACAAAATCTCCGATGGTGGCTTGTCTATTTCAACTACGACCCAGAATAAGAACATCCTTGAATCTATCACTTCGGAAAGAAGGATGCTTTTTTCTACTACCGGTTGGGCAGGTGACCTTTGGGGGTTCGATTTAGTTGATTCAGGTGATGGGGTGAAGTCGCTCTCCCCTCATTCTTGTGTTTCCCAATCTGTTGAGAATGTGGATGCAACTTCCTTGGATCTCGTCTGGCACTCCTGTGGAGAGCATGAGATCGACGTCATTTTGCACGCCATGGCGGGTAAACTTGGCGGTAGGCCGAGTGGTTCGTTGAGTTTCTCATTGAGAAACGCCCCTGGGGTTATCGGTATCTACCAACTGAGAATTAACCTTCCCCTGAACGCCAACGAGACAATTTCCGAATCTGATACGCTGTTCGTTCCTGACTCGTTCGGCGTGCAAGCGGCAAATCCAATGCGCTCGATGCCAACATGGAGTGGTACGTATCCCTCGGCTGGCTGCTCTATGCAGTTCTTCGCTTACGATAATGAGGAGGGAAGCTTTTATTTGGCAGCACACGACAAGGATGCTGTGTGGAAGCAATTATTTTGGGATAATGGGGTCTTCTCGTTTCTACTGACTCCGGAGGATGCTACCCTGCCGCTTTCCGGTGGAGTTTGGGATCAAGCCTTTCCGATCGTGTTTGCCGACCTGCAGACGGAGGTCACAGAAACTAATCCCCTCTGGTATGCCGCGTCTGCCGCATACAGGGATTTTATTTTCGACGACAAAAACCCAGCGCCCTGGATGTCCAAGGGTTCCATTGCAAGCCGTTTGCCAGATTACTTGAAAGAGAGCGACGTGTGGATAAACACAGGATGGCAATGTGTTGATATTTTTGAGCCTCAACAGGGCGATCCCTCGACGGTCTACAACCGTGTCAGCCAGGTAGTAGAGAATTGGAGAAGCAAAGGCCTCGACATTCCAATTGGACTTCACTATTACGAGTGGCAGCAGGGCCCCGACGAGGGCGAGGAGAACCGGTATAAGTTCGATACCCACTACCCCGATTACTTCCCAGGTCGAGTGTCCGAAAGCGGAGAAGGGCTAAAGAGCGCTTCGAATAAGCTTCTCGACGAAATCGACGTTTATGTCTATCCTTACATCAACGGAAGGATCTTCGACCTGAACTCGACCTCATTCTTGGAGGATGAAGGCGAGCAGTATTGCGTAAAGGTTCCCCAATCGGACCAAGTGAAGCTCTTCGATCCCCACAACCTATACGACCTTGTGACGACGACAGAAAGTTACGGGAGCGGTCCTACCTTCTGCGTGGCTAACCCTTACGAGGAATATTGGCAACAGAAGATCTCGGATACGGTTGAAAAGCTGGTTAAGAGTGAGGGAAGCAGTGGAGTTTACATTGATCAAGTTGCTAGTGCGGCAATGCAGCTTTGCTTCGACCCCGCGATGGGGCACACACTTGGGAACGGAGGTTGGTGGGCGGAGGGTTATAGAGCCATGATGAAAAAGATCAGGGCCAAGACGTCGGCGCCGATTGTAACAGAGTCGAATTCGGAGGTTTACATGGACATGGTCGAAGGTTATTTGATTTTGACTGTGTTCTTCAAGAGTTTTGCCAAGGAAGCTTCAACGCCGTGGAGCGTTCCAGCATTTGCCTCCGTTTACGGGGGTTACTACAATGCTTTCGGCGCTGAATTTTACGCTTCGGAATTCAAAGACCTTACCTACTTGAAGGCTAAACTGGCCAAGCAGCTGATTTACGGAAGTCAGCTGGGCTGGTTTTCGCTCGGAGGCATCGAAGATGCGTCGTGCGGGGAAATGGGCCTCTTCGAATTGTTCATGAACGAAGAGTACGACGAGGTGAACGATTGGATCGTCAGCTTGGCCACTGCAAGAGGCGAGTGGCGCGAATATTTCTTGGAGGGAAGGGCAGTTCAAGATGTTGCCTTAGATCCCCCGGTCCAAGTCATGATGCAGACGGAGGAGAGCAAGAGCCCGGCCACCTCTACCATGTACTACAACGACATTATGATGGGAGCTTCGAAAAAGGGAGACAGTGTCGCTGTCTTCTTGGTCAATGTAGTCGATGGGGAGGTTGTCAAGAACGTAGGGGTTGATTTTGTCGGCTATGGGTTCGAGGAGGGCGCCAATGTGGAGGTCGGAGGGTTGGAGGGGGGAGGGGTGAAGATGACGGTTGAGGGGAGGGTGCAGTTTGTCAGTGGGGTGGTGCTAAAGGAGGGCACAACGGTGTTGGAAATCATGAGGGTGGTCTGATTTATTAATCTAACCCTTTCATTATTGGTGCTAAAGGAGGGCACAACGGTGTTGGAAATCATGAGGGTGGTCTGATTTATTAATCTAACCTTTTCATTATTGGGTTTAAACAGTCATGGAAGAGAGAGTGGAATGAAATTTATCGAGGTTCTCGGGCCTAGTCTTGAGCATGATCTGCCCCACTCCTTCCTCATCCATGGCTATGAATTTGACGGAAGATTGCTTCCCGCCAATCTTTTCGAATTCCATCCCCTTGCCGACTGCCACGTTGAGTCCCACCTTGCCGATAGAATTTCTCATGACGATCCTGCAAGAACCTTGGGTCTTATGCCTGTAACACTTAAGAATTCCGACACCACGGTCTTTCCATCCGTCTCCCTTCTTGAATCGATAGTACTTACAACGCACCTCAAGGAGAAGGTCTTCCTCGGTGTTCTCCTCCTTCCCAAGCTCTGTGGGGTCCTCCTTCGGCATGGAATCGCCCGCATCTCCAGAAGCTGCAGCCTTGGGGGCGGCGGGGGCAGGAGCTGGGGCGGATGGGAAGTTGAAGGCTGGCGCTGCGGCAGCAGGAGCAGGCACAGAGGTAGAGGTCGAGCCAAAATTGAAGGAGGGAGCAGGCGCAGAGGAGGAAGGTTTGGCCCCGAACCCGGCAAACGGGGGGGCTGGGGCTGGGGCTGGGGCTGGAGCGTGGGCGGGGGCAGGGGCGGGGGCAGGGGCTGGGGCAGCGACCGCCTTCGTCTTCTCCTCTTCGGCAACAATCTTCGTTGCATGATTTATATAGTCACTAATTCCCGCAGAGTAATCGCTGGCAGGATTCTGGACGGCCTGGCGTTTCAACCACTTGATAAAGGAAGCATTCAACCTCTCAATCTTCGAAGCGGGGGCAGAAGGGGTCGAAGGGGCAGAGGGGGCAGGGGCAGGGGCAGAGGCCTTGGCACCCCAGACAGGAAGTGACGAAGAAGAGGACGATGAAGACGGACCTCCCAGCACAACAGAAGCGAAAGGATTGGAAGAGGCCGGCGCACTGGCAGAAGGTGCACCAGAAGGGGCCAAATTAACACCGCCAAAA
The DNA here is from genome assembly GCA_030267965.1 of Triparma columacea. NCBI lineage: Eukaryota > Bolidophyceae > Parmales > Triparmaceae > Triparma > Triparma columacea. The sequence continues at coordinate 23,180 of BRYA01000687.1, forward strand.
ACACCCCCGCTCTTCGATGGTGCAGATTTGCCCAAAGAATTGCCAAGAGAGGATGCCCCGGCGCTTGCGTTCCCCGAAATCTGGTAACGCTTGCGACCACTGACAACAATCTTCTTCCTTTTCTTGATAACGTCCTCGGAAGCCTTCTTAAACTCCCCAGCTTCGTCCCCAATATTGTCATCATCGTAGTCAAGACGGTTCACTTGACTATTTGTGTTTTGACGTTTGTTAGGCATTTGGAGGGTAGTGGGATTGGGATGTTCTGGGAATATTACGTTGCGTTAAGGACGCGGTTGGAGAGAGAAAAAAAAATGAGGATCTGCTGAGGAGAAGGAGCAAAATTGAGAGAGAATGGCACGTCAAAAGAAGACCATGGGGAAAAATGTAGAGCAGAAGAAGGGGAAGAAGAAGATTGAGACGAAGAAGAAGAGGCCGGATGCCTTGGTTCAGACCAAACTGGTCACTTCATCAAATTCGGTGAGACTCGTGGGGACTTTAGGAGACTTTAGGAGAGTTTTGGCGAAGATATATGATGTTTTGGTGCTTGTGTGGTTATATAAAGGTAGTTCAGAGGAGTGAAAGGGGCAGATGTCTCCTGAACGATAGAGAGAAGGGAATAAATGCTGTTTGATTTTAAGTGTCGGTGGCAGTCTTTCCGAAAGGTTCATTTTTGGTGTTTTTGTAGTCGGTTTTGGTCGATATGTTTCCTTTCCAGGGTCAATCATACTATCAATCTAACATTGATCCCGGACATCATTCCAAGGGATACACCACTAGGACCATCAGTCTCGTCGGAGGGAGGAAGCCCACGAGGAGGCCACCTCCGCCAGATGACGCGTCCATTTCGGATGAATCCTACGGTTCCCTGGTCGAGAGTGATGAGGTGGGTGGGGATGGGGGGGGCAACGAGCGAAGCGAGCGCGGGGGGGCTCCTGTTCAGCCCACTTACAACACCCACTCTACACCCACCCTTCCTCCCTCCCCCCCAACCCAGTCAACCCACGGAAACGACAAGTATCTTTCCCGTCCCGATACCCCCCCCAAGAAGCGATTCTCTTTCGGCAAGGTAGCCTACCTTGAGGAAAGTGGCTTCAAAAATATTGGGAACGATCAGGCTTCCTCTGCGAGGATCCAGAGGAAGAGGGAGCAAGGGAAGGGGGACTGGAGGGCGCAAGGTGCAATCGACTACTAGTTGGTGGTCGAAGTTTGGGGTAGAGGGGAGATAGAGGCACTGTGAAATAAAGTTGATTAGAGTAGAGTGAGTAGAGTAGAATAGAGAGGGCAAGATTGAATCGATGTATGAAGTACGAACACCTTTATCGAAAAACAAAATATCACATTTTTAAACGCTGAGCAGGCCCTGATTCTCAGTGGCACCCTGCGTTGGTTGATCCCTAACGAACTCCTGGTTGTTGAGAGCCCACTCTGTCCCCCCCCTCACTGCCCCCTGCACAGCCTCGGGGTTGCTCCTCGCCCAATTAACCCCCCTCTCCCTCAAGATGTCACCCCCGTCGACCATCCCGTACTTCCTGTGAATCTCTTCGTACTCTGGGTGCCTGAAGATTACGTAGAAGGAGAAGGCGGCGTTCACGAGCATGCCAAACCCGGCAATTTTCCCAAGGATGCCCTGACTGAAGCAGAGGAGGGCGACGAAAACGAAGAATGCAGCGCGGGCGCGGGCGTTGTACATGAATCCAAAATTCGCGGAGATGCTCATAGATATTCCTTTCAAGTGCGTCTCAAAACAACAGATCAGCGTAGAGAATGACATGATGTAGCAGGCCAGTACAGCCGAGGGGAAATCGTCTCCCAACAGGGACATGAAGGCCGAGAAGGACATGAAGACAGCGAGGCCCATGTTGTACAAACGCATCATGAGGATAGTACGGGGGAGGTCATCGGTGGGACTGTCTGTGGTTTGGAAGGCGGGACCTGGACCGGGGGGGAGGGGAGCGGAGGATATCGGTCCAGGTGTTAAAGGGCTAGACATGCTGCCCGTCATACTGCTGCCCGCCATGCTGCCCGACATGCTGCCAGCCATGTTGCCTTGCAGTATGGCCTGCTGAGTTGGAGGTGCAGGAGGCTGCTGGTGCTGAGTTACAAGCATTGAAGGAGCCGAATTTGAAGGTGGCATATCGAGGAGTGATTCCCCTTTCTGCACCGGTGCTGGTGCTTCACTACCACCAACAAAACTATCACTCTGTTGATGGCCTCTCCATGACGGAGCTGGTATACTGATGCTGGTGTCAATAAGCGTCTCTTCGGCTGGTTGGGGTGTTGTTGTTGGTAGAGCTGGAGGCACGTAGACAGTCGGTCTCGAGACGTCCTCAAACGGGTTCATTTTTTTTTCCCTCAGAAGCTTTTAGTATTTGGGTATATTTGTCCCCCCATATCTACCCCTACACCTCTCCTCTCCGTCAAATCAACGTCAACAAAGGTACGCTATGACCTGTTTGTCATCCAGCTTACGTAATTTAATGAGTATTTAGTGTTTTTGTTGATATACTGGCACCCAAGATCCACGGTCGGACGAAAGTCTCCCGAAAGTCTCTAATTTTATTGAAAAAATCGCTCACACACTTGCTATCGCACCCTTTGTCCCTCCTTGGCGTCTAAAAACAACACAGCACAGCATCTTTGCCATCATGAGAAAACCAGAAGGCGTAAAGAGGAGCTATTCAGCCCAGTTCACCACCGATTGGAATGAAGTGCAGAAACTGGCGTCCAACTCAAACGTGACGTGGACCCACAACCCTCTCTCTACTGCCGTGTACCTTTTCGTCCTCCTAATATTCCACATTTTCTTCTCCGTTAATTTTGATGCCTACTTGCACAACAACCCCTCACCCTCCCTGTCCTCAGGGGAGTTCATAACCCTGGCGCTCGGTCAGAACACTGCCAGCGACGGGAACCGCATATGGTGGGGGGACGCTTGGAACCTGACAGCTGTCGGCCACGGGATCGTCAGCTGGATGCTCATGCACTGGATCAAGGGGAGCGCCAATTTCTACGACCAAAATGAACTCTGCGGCTTGACTTGGTTCGAGCAGGTGAGGATAAAAGACTTCTATGGGGTCAGAGGCGAGGCATTGAGGAGGATGTCACCGGCATCGCTCTCTCCTTATGCTCACACTATTCATCTAACTCCTTCGCTCCTCGCCCCTCTGCAACCCAGCTCTCGGCATCCCCCACATACTCGTCGTCCTACTACTCCCCCCGCTTCTTGATCTCCGTCCCCACCATCCTAACATACATCGCTTGCCACATGGCCAGCTATGACATCCACACGGTTACCCTAAACATGGTGATCCTCTTCATCCTGGTCCTGTCCAAACAGGACTTCATGTACGGGGTCAGGGTCTTCGGGATCAATAGGACAGTGGGAGTGGACGACGGAAGCAAGCAAATTAGCAGGGAGGGGAGCGAAATCGGATTGAATTTGATGAAGGCCAAGAGGAATTAGTCATTCCGTGTGAAGGTTGAGAGTTATGAATTTTTCTCAAATATCTGATTTAATTTGTACCCACACTAGTGCTACCGACAACGTCTTGAATAATCCTCTGTGTTCCTACTTCATTGAAAGGTCCAAGGATGCTAGACGGTTCCAGGATGACACGCCGACGCCCGAAAGCGAATAAATTGATATAACTGGACGTTGCACCAGGGGGGCGGAGGTATCGAGAAGATCAGCGAGTTTCTTTCTCTCCGCCGGGTCATTGTATTTCCAACCTCCGCTGCCCTCCTTGTTCTCCCAGTAAGAGAGAGCTATGTGAGGCTGAAATTCTGTAACGTCGCGACTCCCTTTGACGACGTCGTTCGCAACTTTGTTCAAGAATTCTAAAGTTGGGGTCTTGGACAGAAGGAGGTACAGTATAAGCGCATCAAACCCCTCTGGAGAGGCCTCTGTCTTCTTGTAGTTGAGCATATTGACCACTTCCCCACCGTTCCCTTGTTTGTTCTTTTCGCTGGAGATCCTTACATCCACTGCATCCGTGGTGCCCATGAAGTAAGCTGTTCTAACTTTATCCAGCAAGCCGAGAAAGTCTGAATCAGGGGGGGCGTCGAAGTCTAATGATAGGGTAACGTGAGGTACGAAGACTTCCCAGTACCTTGGAGTCAAATTGTTAACCATGTTGTTCAGGGCGGAGGGGGGCTCGTGGGGAGGGGGCGGGAGGATCTCGAGCCACAGCGCGTAACTCGGTTTAGTTCGGGTTCCGAAAACGTGTGTCATTGCGGTGGAGAACGGCAGGGAAGGAAAGATGGAAGGGTGGGGAGGAGGAGGGGGTGGAGGAGGAGGGGAAAAGGAGGTTGAGGAGGTGGAGGAAAGCTTGCTGTAAAAGGATGCGAAGGAGAGATGGTCTATGCTAAGTCTAGATATTCGATCCATCAGAATGGAAGGTTTGAGGAACATGTGCACGACGGCGTAGCGCTCCTTCCCCCGGTACGTGGGCGAGTAGGAGGGGTGGAAATTTTGGATAGGAGTTATGAGGAAGCGGGAGGAGGCGAGATCGAGAAATCGTGCTGTCCCTCCTCGTTCGAGGCAGTATCCTATCACCACATCTGTGTGTGGAGGGGGTAAATGGAGAGAGCTGGAGAAGCCCTTTCTAAATTTGGCCTCGTATGACCTCACCAGGAGCTCCTCTATGGCATCGAGTATCACTGGGGACTCTGAGGGATCGAGGGTGCAGTCGGACATCAAAATTGTGTCGGAGGATGAAGAACAGTCAATCACATCCGAGGAAGAGAACCAGTCGAGCTTCCGAACCTCCACCGAAGCACCATTCTTCTCAACTTGGCTCTCCAAATGTGTTATTATCGAGGGAAGGTACTCAGTCGCAACAATCCTCAAAGGAGCATTCGATGGTAGTTTGGAGAGAGCAATGGGAAGCAAACCACAGCCACTCCCGATCTCGACGACGGTGCGATTGGAAAGGTTGAGCAGATTATCAGGGGGGGGGGAGAGGGGGGAGGAAAGGAGAGTCGAATGGTATAGGAACTGATGAGACATCAAAACTGAACAATCCCATACACGAGTACCGATAGTAGCCATATTCTCGTCGATAGTGATGGGAAGAGGAGGCCCCTGAGGTGTGAGAAGGGTAGTCTTGTATGTTCCAGAGTATCTACTGGCATCCCTCGTCATTTCCCGAATCCAATCTTCATTAGGAGGAGGTGGAGGAGGGCGTGAAACCGATCTAGCCGCCAAGAGGGCTTCTAAAGTGCTGGACATAATTATTTTTTGTCTATGACCTTCGGCTTCTTCCACAATGGTTGCTATAAAAGTTGATCAAAACCTACGATGAAAAATTGATCCTGTTGGCGGGAAATGTTTAGGTATCGTTGATGTCTACACCAACAATTGATGCGGGAACGTGTTTGTCAGTGATCAAAAAAACAATTTAATTGATAAATTGCTTGAATTATCTTAATTCTAGTACTAAAATATTGGTAATCAACCTTTATTCAATTGAATGAAACATGTAACATAAGAACAGTGCGAATATTTTGTAGCGCTATTTCCATTTTTTTCATATAAGAGTATTAGATTATATTAAATGCTGTATCATATTTATTACTAAAAAGTATTGATAAATCAGATGTAAAAACAATTATAAATTATTTTCCTAATTATCTCAATATAATATGTAAGATTTGAAAAGGTAGAAATCTATTATTAGATATAGGTTGAATATAATAGTAGTCTCGATGAATCAAAAGACTCAATTGAAAAATTCAAAAAAATATCAGAGCTGTGTTTAATTGAAACAACGTTTGAAGGCGCCAAACGTCTACGATATTGATATCTTACCAGGAAAATTAACGAACCACACTCGTCGAGTCAACAAACCTTGAAATTTTGAGAAAGCTAGAAATGGCCTCCAGCTCATTCCGCCTTGTCCTGCTGTTGCTGTTCGCAACAAGCTATACGTGCCCTTTCCAGCTCCCCTATTCAACTAAATTTCCGCCCATAACTGTCTTAAATATGCTCCCTTCGGAGGCAAGGAGTGTTTTGGGGGTTGGAGCTTCGGCCTCATCAGCCGACATCAAGAAGGCATATCGGCGAGCAGCGTTGAAGTACCACCCGGATGTGAATCCTAATGGCCGTGCAACGTTCGACAAGATCACTACCGCTTACGACCTTCTCACCAAGTCCCCCTCCTCTTCCTCCTCCTCCACTTCTTCCTCCTCCTCCTCCACCTCCTCCAGAAGAAAGTACAACACCCAACGTCGACAAGCATCCTCTGCATATACTGACAACCAGGATGAAAAGTATGACGCCCAGGGTGATTCGTTCTCGGCGATTTTTTCGGATTTGTTCTCCTCTGCTGCAGGCACCGCATCTTCTGCTTACACTTCGTACAATTCTCGGGGCACCACGGGGGTGTTGAACGACCTCGTCGACTTCCTCGAGGGTAATATTGACGGATTTGCAACTTACGACAGGGGCGAGGAGTTGGATGACATAATGACAAGTACCGATGTGAAGGAGGTTCTGGCGGAGACAGGCGAGACGCAGAGCATTGTGGATCAGTTGGAGAAGAAGCTCGACGCGATTAGTGGAGATTTAACAACTGCTCGGATTGAGATGGCGGAGCTCAAGGGGACGAAGTATAGTGCTTCGAAGGTGGAGAGAGATATTTATTTGAGTGAGAGGGTAGCAGGAATGGAGGCGAGTGAAAAAGTTGTGAAGGGTCACCTCAAGAGAGCCCGCAATCGTCTGCTGATGTTGCAGAATAGGAGCAAGGACTTGCTTCGCGAGCGTCGCGAAAATCGTGGTGGAGGTTCCTCCTCTTCCTCCTCTTCCTCCTCCTCCTCCACCTCAACCACAACCTCCTCGTCCCGTCCCCCCCCTTCTGATCCGAAAGAAAGAGTCAAGGACATTCTAAACGACAAAACTCGACTTGCAGAGCTCAAGGTCAAGGAAGAGTTGGAAAAAGTAAGAGCGGTCCTTGCATTCGTTTCTTCGCTGTTCCCCCACTTACCGTTCCTCCCCCACTGACCGCTCCTCCCTTTGCTCATCACAGATGAAAAAAGAGCTAGGGTTATAATAATAAACGGCCCCTCTGCTTATAATAAATGCTAAACAAATTAGTATACACACCTACATTACGGCTCGCTTCGCCCACCGATCACCTCCTTAATCCTAGTTTCTAATCCAGGAAACCCCCCCCCCCCCACCATCTCAAGCTCTACCAGCTCCTTCATAAGCACCCCAACTTCCTTCACCATTTTATCCTTCCCCTCATCCGTCTTCGGGTAGAAAAACAAAGGAGGCTGCCCTCCCTTCCCCTTGGCCTTAGCTTTAGCCTTGTAGTCTAGGCTCCAGTCGTTCGCTACCCTGAACAATTCGGGTATTTTAGTGTCCAAATAATTAAATACCCTGCTGAAGACATCCTGGAGTTGCTCCTGTGGGAGAAGCCCCAATAAAACTGCATGTAGCTTACTCACGTTCTTGACTATTCCGTCCAAGAACGGAGATGTCCCCTTCCCGACCTCCTCGTCGAAGCTGAAAGTCATAATAGTGGGCGCCAGGCTAGTCTCGACGATGGTTGCCACAATGTTGACGAACTTTGCGAGAATCTTCTCAGCGTGCTCGTTGAAGTCCTGCTTGATTTTGTCCAGGTCCCCGAGTAGCGCGTGCTGCTTCCTCGGGAGCTGCGCCATTAGCGCCGCCCTGATGTGCGGCAGCAGGCTGCTCACGAGGCCCAGGCACTGACTGACGAGTGCCAGGTGTTTGGCGTTGATGCTCTTCAGTTTCGCGGCGCTGTGAATCGCCCCCGCGCCAAGCACGAGCTGCGTGGTTCTAGAATTGAAGAGTCTCAACAGTTCGCAGACCTTCCCGACGACGTCCGATGCGAGGCTCTGAAAGTGAGCCGCAGCTGCGAGATTGCTCATTAGCATCTCTACCAATAGCAAACAACTCCAAACGACCTTGAACCTTACACCCTCAATGTTAGCCTCATTGACAATATTCCCCTCCTCTCCCTCCCCCCTCCCTGCCCCCTGCGCGACCGTCTTGCTCAGCACGGCCTTCCCGCTGCACAGGTTGTCCAAGTATCCCTGCCTAATACCGCTAACGTTACACTGCCCCCACTTCTCGCTGTCGAGTGTTGCGACGAGATTTGACATGTGCTTCTCGTGGCTCCTCTCGACGAAACCCTTGGCCTGCGCGAGGAGAGTGCTCCGTAGGCCCCAAGCCCTCACTCCGTGGGCATGCGTCTCGAGCTCCAACGTAAAGGCCAGGCAGGCGTCCCACAGCTGTTTGATCTCCACCAGGTTCAGGAGGGAATGCGCGTCCTTCCTGATTCTCAGAAGCTCCGAGATGGACCGGTGGGCGAGCTCGGATGCCGACGTTAGTGCCGTCACCGATGTTTTACCTCCGCGAGCCTGTGATGAAAGGGGGAGGAGCGGGGGAGGGGCGAAGTGAAGACAGAAGGAGTTGGCGAAGGAGTTAGCCATAGGAGGAGCGAAACGACGGCAACCAGCACGCTACGCTGACTGTGTGTCGCACTTGAACTCTTTCTGCCGCTTACCTCTGCCCCCCCACCCTCAAGCTCGGGAAGATCAATTCCGTTGGTGCTAAGAAACGCATACACGTTGGAGCTGAGGCTCAAAACACCCAATATTTGCTCGAACAGCATCTCCAGGCAGCTGAGGAACTGCGGGAATGACATCGCAGTTACGCCAGACGTTATGCTGGACTTGGTGGTTGAAGCCGAGGCGGTGGTGTTGGAATCACCGGTAGATCCGTTGACGTCCACGGCACATTCCGCAACGGTGGTTTTTACTGTCAGTTTTATTGTCTCCTGGAGGTGAAGGGCGTAAAGCTCCGTTACCGACTTGAGGTTTCCAGTCTCCTTCAAAACCCTTCCCTTGGGTAGAAGCCTAAAATTGACCTCCACGTTCCCCCTATCGTAGCACCCGCACCCGTCGACGAAGTCCTGGCACAGCCTGCTCGCGCTGAGCTTCTCGTACTCAGCGAGGTTCTTCAAAGTTGATCCCAGGCAATCTAACTTGTTTACCTCCGACTTTTCAATCATGCCCTTGAGGCACCCGAGCTCGACCAAGGCCTCCTCGTAGCTCCCCCCCTCGACCATGCCCCTAACCTTTCCCACCCCCTTCACTACCGCCCTTGCCGCGTCGACTTTCTCCACTACCATGATTAAGTTTTTCCTCTTCCTATGCTTCGTCGGCACCCCCATTACGTCGTCTACGACCCTAGTCCTTATGTCGGCAAGCTGCTTCCTCATTCCCGCGACCTCAGCACACCCGTTACCAACGAGTTCCTTGAGGGCCTGGAACCTAGTAGTTTCCCTGAAGAAGTCCCCACTTCTGGCCTTAATTTGCTTCAGCAAACCAACCTCGACGAGGTCGAGGTAGCCTGTTAATAGTTCCTGCTGCTCCATCATTTGCTCCACCCTCCACCCTCCTCCATCCCCTTCCTCTCCGTTCTGTTGTGTCGCTACAAGGAACATCTCGAACACATCCTCATCCGCAAGGTTGAATTCAGGGTCGAAGAACGGTTCTGGGATTATAGCCAGCGCCTTCCCAATGTCACCAAACGCCTTCACCATTGCCTCTGGTGTCTGTATCGAAGCGCCGCTTCCCGTGCTACCCAGGCTGCTCGCCCTATTGAGGTCCGGCGTCGGCGGATATGGTGGTGGCAGGGGTGGCGGTCCTGGTGCCTTCTGTTCCCCCTGTCCCTGTCCCTGTCCCTCGCCCCCCTCCACCCCCTCCCCCTCTCCCCCCTCTTTATTTGAACCCTCCTGCCGCTGAAGTCTCAGCCTACGTCTCCTCTCCTCCCTCCTCACAAAGTCCCCCGCAAGCTTCCTGCAGCCATTCACGTAGCCCTCCACCGAGCTCACATCCAAACCCAGCAAATAAGGGGGAAGGGTTTCCCTCTGGGAGGACATTATAGTGTTCTCGTCGAACGAAGCGGGTTGAGGGGAGGCGGAGGAGAAGTAACTCGCCATGTAACTATAGGCCGAAGACGGCGATTCCATCGAAGGGTCGTGAATGACCGAGAGGAGATTGTGATCTGGGATGAAGGCAACGTGATCAGCACCTTTGGGGCAAAAGAGAAATGTTGGCGATATGGGAGTGAGAATAAGGCAGGAAATGAGAGTCAAGGGACATACAGCGGAAAATATTGGACTGAAATACGCTGGATTGGTAAAATTTTCGTAGATCCATGAAACCAATTTGACGGGAAGGTAGCAAAACATTCACATGCATGCGTTTGTGGGAGATGGTGGAGAAGAGAGGTTTGGGATTACACGGATCTTACCTTCTTCGTCAGGATCATTACTAATTCCATTGTTTAGGGCATCATTTCTACCCCCTTTCCCCCCCTCGCGACCCTCAGGAGTGGCCATTGTTGGAAAGTTCGTGCCCCAAACGGGTTTTGCTCGCCGCGGGGTTTGATCTGTTGCCACACCTAACTGACCGTCACGCCAGGAGTTCTTCCGTTGCCGTTGCTCAGCCATCCTGGAGTCCTCTTGGGTTTTGCTCTGCCAAAATAGTGTTTTGTAATCAAGCTTGCGCAACCATAGCACTAAATTAGTAGCCAACCAGCACGTATTGTTGGTTTCAATTGCAGCCAACAACGCCTTCTTTGAATAAATGTCTGCCTTAGTTGAACCTACAACATCGTCCCCCGACCAGCAACCTTCACCTGAATATTCAGAGCCTTCACCGATTTCATCGCCCTCTCCTCTATCTTCTCTTCTCACGATCATCATCACAACCTCCCCGATCCGTTCGAATCCCTCACTTACCTTGCTCGAGTCCATCATAGATACTTTTCATTTCGCTGGTGCCGAATTTCTCCTTTGTCCTCGGATAATCGTTTGTGATGGTTACAAGAAGAAAGACGACTCGAGTGGCAAGAACTTAAAGTATGCTAACGAGAAGTCTCAGATGAGGTCTGGTATAGTGGACGACATCCAGGAGAACAACTACAACCTTTACAAGGTGAGGCTTTTTCTCATGGCTGCAATAACCCTTGCCTTTCGCCTAACCCCGACCCTAACCCTTTCGCCGTTCGCTGCTCTCATCGCAGGCTCGTCTCAAGGAGCGATGCGAGTCGGACCGTTCAGATTGCTCTCTCGCCTTCTACAATACCTCGGTGCTGGAGCTCACTTCTCGGCACGGCTACGGCTTCGCCCTCAAGGCTGCCCTCCAGGAGGTGAAGAGCAAGTACGTGATTGTTATTCAGCATGACCGGAATTTCATGAGGCCTGCCCCCGTGAGGGAAGTAGTGAATGCCATGGAGGTGGACGAGGAGGTCAAGTACGTCGGTATACTGATGAGGTCGAACCTCATGTACCTGGAGCAGTTCGTTGCGAAGTACGGGAAGGCCATGTTGCAGTCCCTGAAATCATGTATAAAACGCCCCCAAGAGCTCAGGCTCGACCCGAGGTTGTTCACTTCAAAGGAAGTTGCGGAGAGGGTGTTTGATGATTACCCGAGGATCAGTGAAAAGTACAGGAACCTCTGCGAAAATTACAAGAAATGTCCACCCTACGCTGAACTTAGGGGGGAGGAACTTAGTGAGTTGGAGGGGAGGAAAGGTTGCAGTGACGCGGACGGCGACGTTGACGGCGACGTTAAGTGCCAGGCATCCCTGATCCCTACCCTTTTCTGGTACGACAATGTTCATATTACAAGGACCGAGCATTACAGGGACTGGGTTTTCAAGCCTGAGAGGAAACTTGTCAAGAGAGGTGGCTTCGTTGAGGACAAGTTGAGCCCGAAGATGGTCGAAGATGTCAAAAGTAGGGGCTTCGCAGAAGGCTGGTCGCCATACGGCTGCTTCCTTGTCGACGACCACTGTGGGGTGGCCTTTACCGGGCACATGGACGGAGGTGCCTGGATGACAGGCGACATGCGCGTGGGGAGGATGGACAGTTGGGTTAAGCAGAATGGGAAATCCCCTCAGGAGGGCAAGGACCTCATCACACCGTCTGGCAATTCCATTATAGATAATTGTTAAGCGAGTCAAGCGAGTGAAGCGCATAAACTTAAATTACGTTATATCTCCTACTCTAACCAACTCCCTTTCATTCACCCTTGATGCTCGCTGCCATGACCTTGGCGACCCTCTCAACGTTCCCCTCATTCAATCCCGCCATGCTCACCCGTCCGGTCTCGAGCATGAAAAGACTCCCCTTCTCTCTGCAGTGGATGCACTGCTCCTTGGTGAGCCCAGTGTAAGAAAACATGCCAATCTGCTTGGTGATATGGCTCCAGTCCGTTCCAGTCTCAGCTTCCAAGTAACCCCTCAGCAAGCCCCTCATGCTCTTGATCCTTTCGCTCATCACAGCGAGCTGCTCTTTCCAGACTCCGTAGACCTTGTCGTCACTTAGAATTGTGTCAGCGATGAGGGCCCCGAACTGCGGAGGGTTGGAGTAGGTAGTTCTGCTGATAATCTTCATCTGACTGACAGCATCGAGGCAACTCTCCTTATCGTTGGTGACTACGTGAAGGGCACCGATCCTCTCGCCGTAGAGGCCCATATTCTTTGCGAACGAGCAAGCGACAAATATATCAGCTCCAGCCTTGACGAACTCCCTGATTGCGAAGCCGTCGACTTCAACGTCTCCGGTGGCGAAGCCCTGGTACGCGTTGTCGAGCAGGACCACGAGCTTCTTGCGAACGCAGATCTCAATAACCTTCATCCACTGCGACGAGTGAAGCGAGTCGTGAAATGGATAAGGATACGAGGAGCGAAGGAGATACTTATAATTAGGAGGCACTTGAAAGAGGCAGCTTTCGTCACCAATGTCACTGCTGCGATGTTCTTGCTTCGCTGTTCACCACTCTAACCCCTCCTCACCTCCTCCTGGCTCGGGTCTACCCCGGTGGGGTTGTGGGCGCAGGCCTGGAGCAACACGAGAGTGCCCTCATCGGCGGCTTCAAGATCCTCAAGAAATCCCGAAAGATCGAGCTTAGGGGTCGACGTGCAAGACTCATCGATGTACCTGTACTTGGACACTTCGAGCCCACAGTTGGTGAATATGGCGTTATGGTTGCCCCAGGTTGGGTTGGAAATGAGGGCCTTCTTGACAGGACTGAACTTGGAGTACATCTTCCCAGCCACGTAAAGTGCACCGGTACCAGAGAGGGTCTGAAGACTGCCCACCTTCCCTTCGGCAGACTTCTCAGCGTAGAGCTCATCGCCAAGGGCGAGCTTTTGCGCTCCCTTCAAGAAGCTAGCGTGACCTCCCAAGGGAAGATATTCGTGGATCCACCCTGGGTTCTCATGGAGTCTAGGTTTGGGGCAGAGGGAAGGGTCAGCGTGGGAGGGGGGAGGCGCGAGAAAGTCGATTTGGGAGCGCGAAAAGGTAGATCACGGCCTCACCTCTTTTTGGCCTCACTGACAGCATCCATGACCAGGGGCTTTCCATCATTGTCCCTGTAAGCACCAATCCCGCAAGACACCTTTAGTGGGTCCTCGCATTCGGTGAACTGAAATGATCGATAGAGAAAAGAGGAAAGCTGGGGTGAGATAATTTCCATACCCTTTGTTACCTCACTCGACACCTTGCATTTCTGAGAGGAGAACATAAAGATATAAAGGACACGACTGGCCCACACAACCACCTAAAACACTCACCATGCGACCGATCCTAAACACTGAGTCCTCGGGAGCACGAGGAACGTTCTCAAACATGTTCAAAGAGAGCTTTCGGTCCGTGGAGGAGGATTTCACAACAGCAGAAACAAGTGAAAAAGTCGAGGAGAACGAGATAAAGATGGCAAACAACAACGAAACAAGCGTATAAGGGCGAGGGGGCATATGATGTGGATGCGAAGAAGTGTTGGTGGAGAAGGGAAGATTTGATGGGTTAATGTGACCCTTATTAATGTTCTTACACATTTTGACGTACTTGCCCTCTTTCTTTCTACCTCCCCATTGACAAAGTCTGTCCCACCCCACTCGTCTTGATCGTAACACCTCTCTCTGAACTCATTTGAAGTAGATTTGATAATTTTGCTTCTCATCCCACGACCAACGCCATGCCAAGACGAGTTATTCAGTTGGATTCGGATGATTCCGACAACGAACCAACCATTAAACCTGATCCTGAGGACTTGCCCCCCCTGGGAGGCAACTTGAGTCCTAAAAAGAATCGGAAGGTCATGGTTTCAAGCACAAGGGTTGATGGAGGGAAGAAGGCGTCGAAACTTGAGGCTCGAAGGAAGATGATGGAGAGGAAGAAGAGGCGCAAATCGGCTCTTGCCGACTCAGAGTCTGACGAGAACGTAGATTACGATTCTGCCTCCTCGTCCGATGGTGGTTTGGCCCCTGTCTTTTCCAGCAGGATGAGGTGAGAATAGGGGTGATCACAGGGGCAAGATGCAGACAAACTCTATCACACACAATCATCTCGTGACACGTTTCCTTTGTCATACAATTTTAACCCGCCACTTCACTCACCGCAGGGAGAAGAAGAAGAGGAAGAAGCTCGAGGAGAGAGATTTTCAGGAGACCAAGATTGACAGCGAAATGAAGAGGAGAGAGAAGGAAGGGAGAAAGTCCCACGAGAAGATCGAACAGAACTTTGACGAGCTTGAATCCGAGGAAGATAACATGGACGATTTCATTGCTTCCTCCGATTCCGAGGAGGAGCACTACCGTGGTGGAAACCTCAACCTCGAGGACGACGATGAGGAGGGGGAGGACTTATTTGATGTGGAGAGTAGCGATTCAGACGATGAGGTGGAGGTTCTTGAGGAGTTGAGCACTTCCCGAAACGTTCATTATCTTGACAACAATAGCGATAGTGATGGCGACGATGAGAGCGACAACGATAAGAGGAGGAAGGAGAAGAGAAAGAACAAGGAGGTTAGGCGCTCCTCTATGAAGTCCTCTAATTCAAAAACTTACGCTGACGATGACTTCCTCGCTAGTGACGACGACTTCATTGACGACGGTTCAGAATCTGACCAGTCTAACTCAGCGCCTTTCTCCCACGCCGCCCTCGATGCCAAGATGATGCAAGATCAAGCTGAGAATGAAGATTTACTCGACGTCTTCATGTCGAACAGGAAGATGGACAAGAGGGAGGCGTTTGAAATCTGGTTCAAGGACCTCGTCTACCAGTGCCAAGGGTACCTCGAGGGCAAGAAGTACAAGCGTGTTAAGACCGCCAAAAACGCCTTCAAAGCGATCGAGAGTGTCATCAACACACACAGGGAGTCCTCCTTTGCCAGCGGAGCTTGGAAGGCTGAGTTCTATGAAGACCTTACCCACCGCCCTCTTTACCAGGTCACGCAGTGTTCTATCGATGGGAACGACGCCGTTTGCCAAATCTGCGGCCGATCTTCGCACACTATCGAGAACCAGATAGTCATCTCCGGCCCACCCTACGACAATGCGGAGACTATCAAATTCGACTGCGATTGGGAGAAGGCCTTCAATTACAAGAGTGACCCCGAATGGGCCTATTTGAAGAATCCCGACGCCAACTCAGACTCGGACTCAGACTCAGACTTTGATGCGGAGAAAGAAAAGGACGACAAGCCTCTCGAGGAGAGCCTCTATTTTGTCGGCAATCACTGCGCGATGCGGGCCAGAGCGTACCACCAGCTGGCCCACTTCAAATTCATCGTCTTCGACGGTATCAAGCAACGGATGCTAGGCGAGACAGACAGCCTCAGGAAGCGCGCCGCGAAGGCCAAAAACGGCTCTACCATTGACGAGTACTTCGGTAGAGCTAGCGGAGACCAAGCGGAAGGTGGCAAGAAGGGGAAGATGAAGAGCGCCAACGGAAAGACAGCTCAGGAGATAATCAAGCGGGACAAAAAATTCAGGGACGACACGTACCAGCGCTACCAGTCCCTCATTGACCAAGCGGGGAATGCAGCTCTCGCCGGTGGGGGGAGCACCAGGGAAAAGCTCGATCGCTTGGCCCGACGCATGGATATCTAAGCGCGGGGATGCTTCGCTAAGGGACTGTAAACAAATATTTGGTTTGTTTGTGAACAGTGATATTTCGGTATCCCCCCTCCCCCCCTCCCGTCCTCCCTGCACCAATCACTTCTTCTGATCCTTCTTCACCACCTCAACCTTGCTGTCCTTTTTCACACCGACAAATTTCTCCCCCCCCTGCATGAAGCTCTGCAATTCGACTTCGAACTCTGTGTCGTCCATTATACCATCCAGGGTCTCGAGCACCTGCTTCTTGACAGCCGCCGTCGGCTTCTTCTTCCCCCCGATCTTATCCGCCTTGACCTTCAGGATGCTCTCGGCGGCATCTCCGGAGATGATCGCAGATAGCTCGGCAGTGTTGTCCTCAAGCTGGATCGCAAACTGGTACATGGGCTCAGACTTCTTCATTTTCTTGCTCGGTACACTCATGACGCACAGCTTGGTGAGGTCCGCCTCCTTCTCGACGGACGGGTACGTGCCGACGATTCTTGCCTTGACCGTGAATTCGCTGGGAGCGGGCTCTCCCAAAACTTCAGCCAAGCAGTGGTATGTTTTTGCAGCCTTCTTCCCCTTTCCTTTCCCCTTCTTCCCGCCCTTCCCCGCCGCCGCCGTCGAGGCAGCCCTAATGGAGTTCTCTCCGTAGACGCAACTGTTGGGGTTGAATTTGTCCTTGCCGGAGACCCTCTTGTTGTGCGCGATGACGAGCTCCTTGACCTCGAAAACTGAGTCATTCAAGGGCGTCATACCGGCCCTGTCTCCCATGTGAAGCATTCTAATGGGCAGGTTGTCTCCCCCCATACTGCCATCCCAAACATTCCTAATCCTGATCCAGTCTCCGGCCACGACAGCGGGTCCGGCCATCCAGCCATTGTTGATGTACTCCCAGTGCGCGGCCTCCCAGACGGCGACGTTGACGACCCTCCCGCAGAGGGAAGGGGGAGTCGGGCACTTGGGAAGGTTATCCACAACAGCCTTGATTGCATTCATGCAGTCCACCCCAGGATCTCCGGTCGATAAGGCGTGGTGAGCGGCTTGGGAGTCCAGAGGCAGAGGGTCCGACTTGGGTGCTCCAGTGCCGTCCCAAACTCTCAAGAATCCGAAGGGCTGTCCGGCAATTCTCTTGTCCTTGGCGACGCCAATTACAGCGGTTACGAGGCAGGTGAGGTCACCTTTCACGCTCGCGGGGTACACAGCACTGGGAGCATCGATCTCCTCGATCATGGAAGAGATGGTGAAGGTTGAATCCTTCTCGTTGGGGTTCCTAATGATCGTGGATCCCTCCGAGAAACTCTGTAAGCCCCAAGCCCACAGCGCCCTCATGCGCTTCGCATCCTTCTCAGTGAAGGTCAAGGTCATCTTTGAGGTGGAAGACGTCATCCACTCAACACCGAGCCCCCCTTTCTCCTTCTTCACGGCCTTGAGGGTAGCCTTCATGTCCTTTTCACTGGATTGCCTGGAAATGACAATGAAGGAAGAAGCCTTGTTCGAGACGAGCTGGGGTTGAATGACCGTCTCCTTCTTACCGGTCGGCTTGCCTTTCTTGTCAACGGCATCAACATCGTATGCATAGACCTGCGCGTGCACTCTGTGGCAGCGCACGACGTCACCGATCGACATGTAGGCGGGAAGTTTGGTGGCGTCGGCATGGAAGACGTTCATGATCACCTTCCCGTTCTTGAGAGAGTCGTCCGTCAAGGTGACGGGGGAGAGCCAGTCGCCCCTGATGGTTTGCCGGGGGGGAGCGAAGGATACAACAACACCGTAGACGTTGACCCTCTTCTCGTCCTTGGATTTCTTCTTGTCGCTGGCGAGCTTGACAACAGTTGCGAGGTCTGTGTAGTCATACGTCGCCACCTTGGCCTTCTTCGCGAACTCCTCGTCGACGATGGGGGCGACCCTCTTCTTCTGGTTAAAGGGGTTGATCTCTTCGAACTGCTGCCTCTCAATGGTCCCGACGTTCTTGCTGTCGATGCCGACCTCAACCGTCCTGGCGGTAGCTCCCGAAACGCCCGCCCTGGGGAAGGACACCACCTTAACCTGGGTGTCTTCATCAAGTGCGAAAGTCTGAGCAACAGGCTCCTTGCTCTTCTTCCCCTTCTTGGCCTTTTTCGTGTTCTCCTTATCGGGGTCTTCCTTCGAGACTGAGAAGTCAGCAGTAGTTTCGCTCCCGATGGCGATGCAGAGGTCGTGCTCATCCAGGCTGGGTTCCTTGTCTCCGTTCTCCTGGATGTTAGGGGAGGGCACGGTGATAGTCAGTTGGTCCCCCTTGGCGACGAGCCTGTCCATCTGGATGGCCCACTTTCCGTAGAAGAAAAGCATAATTTCCTTGAACTCCTTCTCCTTCTCCTTCTTGGCCTTCTTCTTGGGCTTGCCCTCCTCAGGCTCCTCCTTGGCATCATCCTCCTCGCCAGTGACCAGGACGGAAAAGACGTCCTCGTACACGAAGGCAAGGGGCCCATCGTTGACGGGAATCGTGGTAACCTCCTCGATCGCAGGATCCGCAATCTGAAGCTGCTTGTACCTCGTGGGGGTCTTCCTTCGAGTCCAGACCTTCTTAACAATGACGTCGGTCAAACGGACGGCATCGGTCTCGGCAGAGATATCAGCAATGCTAGAGGCAATTTTAGCCTCGTCCGCCTTCGCCTTCGCCTTCCCCCTCCCTTTCTTGCTCTTTCCCTTCTTTTTGCCGCCGTCGTCCTCTGACCCAGCCTTGGCAGCCTCCACGATGAGATTGTCGATTTTTTCCTTCTTCTTATCGTTCTGAAGGGGTAAATTAGGGGAGGGTCAGCAAGAGAGGGCGGATAATATTAAAGGAAGGCCCAAAATCCACCATTCACCCCCCCTTGTTCAAACGATCAACCCCACTTCTTTCACCCCAGATTTGCCCCCACCGAGGAAACACCACCCAAAGCCCAAGATAAACAAACGTTATCCACACCTACCTTTTCGACGATCCCCTGGAACCTCTCCTGAAGCCCCAGACAGAGCTTCTCCTCAAGCACCTCGGGGGCGATGGTTGTCTCAGCTTTTCCCTCCTTAGACTTAGCCTTTCCACGACCACGCTTCTTCGTGGCCTTCTTAGAAGCCTTCTTGGGCTTCTCAGCCCCAGCTTCGTTCGCAATACTCCCAAAGAAGGAGTTCATGACAGATTTGCCCCAGCACAAGCAAAAACCGGAGAAGACAAATTCTCCCTGACCTGCAGAACCTAACAAGTCCCAATTCAAGTTAAATTGATATAAATTGATGGGGAGAGAACAACAGGGAGACAGCGGTGGTAGGGGTAGGGGTAGGGGAGGGGGAGGGGGCAGGGGAGGAGGAAGGAAAAAGGGAGGCGGAGGTGGTCGGGGCAGGCAGGGGAAGAAAGGAGGTGCTCCTGAGCAAGGTGAAAGAGGAGAATCGGGCGAACAGGAAGCACGGGGTGGACAGAGTGGCATTCATAGTGGTGAAAGTGGACAGGATCCAACAAATTCGGCAATAAAGACCACTCTTTCCCTCGTTGGTCAGGGTCAGGGTCAGCAGCATCAGCAAAGGCGCCAGCAACACCAGAGCAACCCAGAAGAGAGGCCAGTCGGACAGCAGCGACAACAGCAAAAACAAAAACAAAAACAACAACAAAAACAACAACAACAACAATCAAAACCAAAGAAACCAAAGAAGAAGAAACCTGTACCGTCGGTCCCCTCGGTGAAAGTAGTCGTGAGGCACACTACCGCCGAGGCCATTGACGATTTCGAGGGGCTGGTCGACGTGCTGTGTAGGGAGTGCAAGATTTACTTTCTCCCAAAAAATCGATCCGAGGACGATCCTGCCCCCACGACATCCCCAGAATCCGATCCGAGTGCCAGCATACTATACTTTGTCCCCGCGAAAACTTCCAAGAAGCGTGGTCCCATCCCCGGGGTCGGCTACTTCATGGTGACCCCGCCGACGTCGTTGATATCGGCCAAGAAATTAAAGGTGTGCAGGTACCAAATGCAGAAGTCCATGGTGAACGCTGCTTCAAGCGCCCTAGACGACTTCGTGAAGTCATTGAGCTCCAAGGGGATCAAATTTCAGGTCATCGTTGGAAAGGCCGAGCAGCAGAGCGGGTGGAAGGAGAAGGAGGGTGGCGGGAAGCCCGACCCTTTCCAAAACACTGTCGAGGATTCGAAAGACTTTCAGGACTTCTTAGCGATGGAAAAGGGAGATAGCCAAGAAGAGAGTCCATCTTCCCAAGACTCATCCGAGACCATCCCGATGCCCGCCCTCGTGAAGTTCCTTACCGACCGGATGGCAAAGCAGGAGAGGAAAAAGACGAAATCGAAAGAAAAAGAAATAAGAAAGAAGGCCAAGAAAAACGCCCAACAAAAAAAAGAAGGCAATCAAGGGAAGAAGGGTAAAGATGGAAAGAAGAACGACAAGGGCAAGAAGAAACCTCCGAAGTCTAAGCCTCCGAAGTCTAAGCCTCCGAAGTCTAAGCCTTCGATAGATTCTTCGCAAAAGAAACCCCCGCCGAAACCTCGTATGGTTATAGACCCAAATGCAATGTCTCGATAGATGTCTTAATGAAATGCGAGTACAATTCAGCATTATAAAATGGCTTGTGTGTCTTTTGCTATATTTCCAGGTAGCACCCCCCCTAACATCCCCAACCCAACCCACCCCCCCCCACCAAACACCCCCCCCCTCTCATCCCCTAAAAACCAAATATGCTCTTCGACCTTTTCTTCCCAGAATCGGTAGAAGCCGCTGAAGTCAGAGGCCTTACTCCCCCCACCAAGGTTCCAACCGTGTCCTCCCCCCCCCCCCCCACCGTAGGGGCTTGGTAGCCCATCTCCGCCTGTCCTCCCCCTTTCTCGTTGATGTCGCTAAACTGCCTTAACATGAACCTCCACGACTTCAGCTCCCAACTGTCTCCTTTAGGAGGATCGTGACCCACAGTAGTCTTCATCAAATACATCTTGTTTATGTGCCAGATGCTCCCACTCCTCCCCCCCGCCCCGCTATCATTCCAAACGCTTTCATTGACTTGCGACTTGACCACCCAGCTCTTGGGAACGCAACGAACTGAAGTTAGCTTTGGGGGAGTTTCCTTCTTACTGCCTACCATGCCCAGCGCCACGAAGGCTTCTCCGGGAGGGATCGGCTCCCAGCAGTAGAAGCTGTTGCTGCCATGCACGACAGACCACACCAGCCTAAATCGGGCGGGGTGGGGCATAAACCTATCCAAAACGGCGTCAAGCCAGTTGCTGCTTCCGAGCCTCGTCGTTCCCTGATCAGTGACCTCCAAGATAAGGCGCTCTCGGTTGTCCTTCAGGGGGCTATCATACCCATTCCCGCAGTAATGCCCGACGCATACCAGGGCCTTGTTCTGACGGAAGGTCCTATCAAAGCCTCCCAAGACAGGCTCCCAGATGGAGGCTTTGGCACGGGACAGGGTTCCCTGCGAAGTCCACACCTTGTCAAACTTCGTGCACCCCTTGGCCTTGATCTTGATGTTGGCGAGGACAGACTTCGGAATTTCCTTCGGGCCTTGCGAGTAAGCTTGGTTCGCCCCACCCATATGGATGGGTTTCACCTGCAGGTCAGTCAGTGAAACCCTGCTGGCCTCCATACTGGTGTCCTCCTCCTCTCCATCAAGGATAGCACGCTTGAATTCCGCCAACGTTATGAAGCCATCCTTATCCCCGTCCAACTCCATCATGATGTCCTGAACCGTATTGACAGTGCACTTCATTCCGAGCCACTCTAGCCCACCGAAGAGCTCCCCCTGCGACAACCTTCCGTCCTTGTCATAATCGAATGCGTTAAAGCAATCGTTGATGAACAATTTCTTCTTCATGATGAGCTGATGGATCCTACGCATGGTCACCTTGTGCTGGATCTCGTGATACTGATCCGGGGTGACGAACAACTTGGCAAGAGCCGTGTTGTCAACCCTAATGTTCTTCCTCCTCCTGTTTGACTTTACCTCCTCGTAAAACCGCTTTCTCATTTCAATGTCATTTGGAGACAAAGAGTTGAGCAGCCAAGTCATTTGTCTGCTGTCGAAGTTGAGCTGGCTGTCAACGAAGCGGTAGCACGCCTGCGCCACGCCATCCTGATACTCGCTGCCGCACGTGTAGCCAGCGGTCAGATCAAGGAGGGTCCGGTTGGTGAACAGAACCGCTGTTGTGTCGCCGCCCCAGCCGATCCCACCCCCAAAGCCGCCAACACCCATCACCTCAGAGTGCATGAACGCGCGGAAACTCTCAGCCTCCACGAGAGAAAGGGCAACGTAGTAGCGACCAGACTGCTCCTTGTTGTAGCTACCCGTCCTGACCATCTTTGCTAGTTCGGAGAAGGAAACGGTCCCGTCGTGATTCACGTCCACGCGACCGAAAACTTCGCTCAAGAATTGCTCTCCGTCTACACCATCCACATCGACGTCGCAAGCCCGCAAAACTTCTTTGAGCTCCTCCCTATTCAGGCCACCTGTCTTGGAAACATCGACCATTTCGAAGGCCTTTCGCAGAGAGTCCTCCTGCTGCTTGGAAAAGGATGCATCCTTGTTGACGAGATCAGCAAGTTCTGTCTTGTTTGGAATCCAAGAAAGGTTGACAATAACGTTCTTGAGGCGGCGGTGAGAGCGAAGCCCCCAGCCCGGCACGAAGTAGTTATTGGAAGCGTGAAGGTAAGGAGGGAACTTCAACTGAACCTTTTTCGAGAAAAGGTCATTCTTGACAGTGAAATCAGAGAGCTGGTAGAATTGCTTGGGAATACCAGAAGTTAGAGAGTTGACATCCCACGGTTGAGGCGTCTCATCGTCCCGACTGTATTTCTTCTTCCTCGGCTCGCACGGAACCGATTCCTCCTCCTGTTCCTGTTCCTGCTCTTGCTCCTCCTCCTGCTCCTCCTCCTCCTCCTCTTCTTCTTCCTCCTCCTGAGTCTGCTCCTGGTTTAGACTCATCTCCGCCGCGCTTGCTTCCGCGAGGGCACTCTTCTTGCCCCCACCACCCGTCATCATATCTTCCGCATTTATCAACTGCATCAAGAGCTTGTCGCAGATGGCATAATCATCCTCGGTCATCAGATTCTTGTGCTCGTTCACCTCGTTTTTAAGGCGGGTGGAGAAGAGAGTAGGGTGAGGGATGGAGTTTGGAACGGTGAAGTCGATTCGTTCTACGAACACGTCAATACACCTTTGCACAACCTCAAGGGGAACCTCCGTTGTCTGTTTTTTCCCCGTCTTATTCGCAAGCATCAGTTGCTTAATCTTGTCAACATCCCCCTGGCTTGCACTTGCCATGCTACCTAATTTGGCAAGTTCCATCTCTTCCGCCGAGGCCCGATCGGCAGTGGAGGACCGTCGCCTGCGCTCTCCAAAGGCCGCCTTCACCAGACCTTCATGGCCGAGCGTAAGGGTCGAGAACGCTCGCTTCCTCCAAACATTTCGGAGGCTTTGCTCAGAGAGGACATTGAACTGTAGGTTCTCACTCCGCATGCCGTTCAATACTAACCAGCTTGCAACGGAAGTAAGGAGAGTCCGATCAGCAGAATCCATGATCTGCGGGATTGCCGCGGACGCTGGAGAGGAGAAGTCGATCTCAAGGAGGTCGTTCCTTGGGGCTCCACCGGGCGCAGCGGCGGCGGGGCCGCCCCCAAAGGATGGCGTGGAGACCGTAAAGTCGTCGTCCTTTCCTCCAACATTCACAAGCTTGCGAACTTCAGGAATAATCATAAGGATGATACGCTGGCCCTTGCCGATTCCACGCATTCTGAAGGCGCCTTGGGCATAATCCCGGAATGTCATGTCCTTGCCGAGAGTGACCCAAGCCACCGAGCTACTAGACTGCTTGATGTCCATCCCAGTCGTGTGAACTTGATCGTAAAAAGTAAAGCGGCGGTCAATTGGCACACCAGCTTGAGACAAGCGGACTGCGACCATGCCCTCCCTGAGGAGAACCATCTTAACATCGTGTTCATCAAGATAGACGACACCATCAAATTTACCGGCATCGAGGCCGTTGTTGAGAAGGAACTCTGCGACGGCAAGGTTGCTCATCCCTGTGACGAGGGCACCTGTATCGATTAAGACAGATTTGCCCGACTGGATCACCAAGTGCAGTAGACTCTCCACGTTCCAGTTGTCAGGGACATAGCAGCACCCGCAGATCTTGGGGTCAGTCAGTACAGCCATAATACGGCCGTCACTACCCTCTTCGTAAGCGCACCTCCCTAGTTCCTCCGGCATCAGCTCCGAAGGGGTTCCACTGAATCCTACCCTTCTTCCAAAGAGCAGGCTTCCTCCAAGTTCCTGGCCGCTCGCCGAAATTTTGAGGGGAAAGTGCTCCGTGACTTCGGGGAGAATTAGATCGAGATAGTACTGAATCATGTATGGGCTGGATCGGAGCAGCGCAAAAGTTACCGTAACGTGCTCCTCGTCGTGGATATCAAGCAGATGCAAGGGCCAAACTTCTTCGGCGTCCTCTGCTTTCGTGAGATCGATCATCTCTTGTTTTTTCTCCTCCCCCTTCTCAGTCTTGCCCTTGACCTTGGCTCCAGCCGCCACCACCATTTTCTCGTATACTTTCGCAGTCTTCCTCTTCCTATATTCTCCGAACTCCGTATCTAGGCGTTCTTTCATGTCCTTGATGCACACTTTGTAGTCGGTCAAACGCAAGCCCTCGTACCTGAACGCAAGGATTGTCAATCCAATGACAACGTCGGGCTGAGAAAATTGAGAAGCCCTGGAGGGTGTGTCTTTTCCAACGAAGGGAACGGCCGACAGCTTCCTCGTTCGGGGCATGGAAGGGTTTGCCTGTATCTGCTCAGGGTTGAGGAGCCCAAACGAAACCCTATTAACTCGGGAGAGTAGGAAGGGAAAGAGGCTGTTGAGAAGTTCGTAGCCAAGGTTCACCGTCTTCATCCCCTCATCATCGAGGGCTACGCTGATTTGCGACGTTCCGCTTTCAGATGCACCGGGACCTCCATTCAGGTAGGTCAGCATGGTCCTGTCGTCGACCCCCCCTCCGCCAATTTTGAGCTCGCGGATGAACAGTAGCAACCACTCGGCGAGGGCTGGCTTCAGCTTATTGTGATAGAACTCCTTGCGGTCGAGGAGGACAACATGGGGGCACTTCTGCAGCGCCTTGGAGGTGATGCCTTGAGAGATTATCTCCTTCAACCTCACGAGCATGTTCTTTGCGGCCATCGAAGCGGTCTCCATTCCACTCGTCGACTTGAGCTCCGTAGCCGTGGCCGCAAATATGCCATCGAAAATGTGCCACGCAAGCTTCCATCTAATTCCACCTCCCAACAAGTTGTGAGCCGTAAAGTCCAACGGGATGCGGTCACCGCAAGGCCAATTAAGCTCCGACTTGAGAGGGTGAAGAACGGCGTCAACCTCGTCAACAGCGAGGACGCCAGTTTTAAACAGCTCAAGGATTCGAGATGCGTAGTAAGTGTCAGAGGCGTCCACCGAAGAGTAACTGAAGGCGTTCTTGAGGGTCTTCCTGAAGAGTCCGAAGAGCCCCCCGGCAGTCGAGGATTTGTTTTTGCTCGCGGAGCGCTCCAACTCAAGGTTGCGCAGCTGATCGACATAGGCGAGGACAAGGCTCTTGATTGCCGTAGGAGAAGCAACCACAATGGCCTTCATGCTTCGAGCTTTGTCGAGCTTGGTGAAGAGGGTGGCGTCTATTTTTGAGTACCTGTCGAACTTTAGCTCAAACACAGGCTTGCGAACGACGGAAGAGAACCTAGACCTAAAAACACTTCTTGTCATCTCAATGAGGGCGTGAGGGACCACATTCACCGTCAAAGTGTTCCCGTCAGCCAGGAGCAACGCAAGGAGGGGAGCAACGACGGTAGTTTTCCCAACGCCCATCAACATCTGGTGCGCCAGCGACGTCCCACGTTTCAGAGAGTCCATAAACTTGTCCACCAGGAGAACCTGCGCTTTGCGAAGAATAAGGTCGTGGGAGAACTCGAAGGCGGCATAGACAGGGTTCAGAGAGAACCTGTTGGGGTCTATCGTCTTCACAAAGTGTCGCTTGGTTGCAACAGCAGAAGCGAGATTATCCGCGGCAGTGATGAGCTCACGGACTTCAAAATGAGGATTTCTCAAAAGAGACGACAACTTGGACGCCAAATTGAGGCACCGCCTAGTTTGGCCGATTCTAACGCTCAAGAGGGTAGCCATAAGGGTTGAGTTGAGGGCGTCTTCGATAGAAATTGCGTCGAGGTAGGGGTTGACTGACGCGATATCGAGCAAGGACGAGGAACTCATAATGGTCGCCACGAGTTGCTCAAATTGAAGCATAGCTTCCCTCCCGCATCGCTGCGCAAGAACGTACTGGTGGTGCGCGACCTGTGCACCGCCACCACCTCCCGAACCCACCAAATGCGCCTTGCTCACAGTATCCGTAGCGAGCTTGATGTAGGTGTTCATTTCATTCTGATCCTCCTCAAGGATAGTCCGCAAGTCCCTCATGAGCTGACTGACGGTACTCTTCCCCGTGTGAACTCCACCCCTCTCAAAGTTCGAACCAAATCCAACGAGAATGTCCTTTGAACCACCGTTCACGTTGGAGGCATACTTTGCGCAGTCCGTCTTTAGGCGTTGTATCGTCCTCTGAGATGCGTGGGAATTCGTCACGGACGTGCTCGGGAGCACGAAGGGAAGGTTGGAGTTCACGATCTCGGTTAAGTTCTCCTTCTGCACGAAATTTCGCTGGACCTTTCCCAGGGGTGACACGAGCAGCTCCACAAGCTTATCCTTCTTCACCCTGATACGCTCGAAGCTTGAAACGTCGCAGTTGAACTTATCACCGTCAAAAACGGTGACGCGAGGGACGTTCCAGATCCTGTTTCTGCTAAAGAACTCGTCTCTATCAAGGATAGTGAGAGTTCCCTGAATCATAGTTTCATTGACGAGGCAAGAGGGTAGCTTGATCGCGGTGCTGGAGCGCTGAAAGTAGGCGTGAAGCTGCTCAACAAGGGTCGTGACTGCATCCTTGCCCTTGAAAACGCTCTTCATCCTATCAAAAGTGCCCTCGTTCTTGAGTTTCGGGAGATCTTGCGATTTTGCGACGTTGGGGTTCTCACTGAGGAGCCTTAGGGCAGACATCATGGTCGACCGCTTCATGTAATCGCTAGGCGGAAGCATGCGGGTCAAAAGACGCGCATAGTTGTGAGGATCGTCACTCGGAAGGATTCGGAGGGGAAGGGCACCACTGCAAATGTCGTACAAGAGAGGGAAACCTTGTTTTGTTACTGCGTTCAGCTCAATTCCCGTAGAAAGCCAGCCGTTTAGAAGCGCAAGGGCAGCCGGACCGCCTTGTAACAGCGTCTCTTCTGAAGGCTTGCTGTAGGTGACACCGAAGAACTTCCCCGCCACACCGACGCCTGCGCTGTCGAGTATCGAAGTGTCCTCAACAGAGTCGAAGTTCTGAATAATTGGATAGTTGTCCACAACGAGGGTGAGCGTTCTGTCCGTGAGGGGGACTGAGGGACTCTGCGACAATTCCAACTTCCTGACGGCGGTAGTGAAGGTCCGCCTATTTTGAAGCTCAATCACCTCGTGACTGTTGAGCTCACTCGCGTGTTCGGCACTGTCAAAAATTGTCGACATCAGTGACAATTCCTCCGTACTCGTTAGCCTACAGGAGGCGGAGACATGGTCCCACTTGCGCACATAATCCAGCATTTCCTTCGTAATCGACCAAGGGGCCTTCATGGTGTCATCAAAGCCGCTGATGACCGCACTGAACTTGAGTCTGCACGCACTGGCGTCGGGGAACGAGTCGTTACCAAGGAAGGCCATCTGTTCCCAGATCTGCTCCTCCTCTTTGTCCAATTTGTCAGAAACGCAACTCTCAATCATTTTGAACACCCCCTGGTAGTCTCCCGAAATGAAACGAAGAAGTAATAAGTACAGCGAGGAAGCGAGGGACGGAGTGCTAACGAAACTCTGAGAGGGATGAATCGGGTACAGGTAGAATCGAACTGGCCCTAAGTTGTCGATCCACTCTTTATTCCGTCTGTCCAAAACCATGACGGAGTTGAGATGGAGACCGTCGTTGTATAGCCTTCGAGGGAGAGCCCCGCTAGGGATGAGAGCGTAAAGTTCCTCATCATCGTTACTGAGCACCACATAGTGCGGGATGGCGGACCCGAGAAGGTTCTCAACAGCATTCCTTGCCGATGGCGACGTCGTAAGGTAAAGGCCGTCGTGATCCTGTGAGTATAGGTGAGAACGGAACTTTCCGTGGCTTGTTTCTACTGTTTGCCTGTTGAACCTCATCTTGATGCGAGGCAATTCCACAAGGTCAATCGACGACGCATCTGTGGGATTTTTGAGTTCGTCGAAAGTCCAAAAGCAGACGTGCGAGAGGTTGTCAAGACGCGAAAACATCAGACCCAGCTCCTTCAACCCACTCCCGTCTGGGGCAGTCATGACGTTGAGAAGAGTGTGTGTCTCTCCACCACCAGTCCTCGACACAACAGCGTACGCGTCGCTGCTGGCGCAAAAGCCCGACTTGTCAAGCTTGGAATCTTTCATCATTTTAATTCTCAGATGGTAAATTGACTTGGGGTCTATCGGTTCTCCGATGATGTCGTCATTTTCTGCTTGCCAGTACCGGTATTGCTCCAGCAGGCAGCTCGGAAGAGTGCCGCTTAAGAACCTTGCAGGAAGGAAAGTCTGCACCCCGAGAGTTGCGCTAAA
Organism: Triparma columacea; assembly: GCA_030267965.1. Lineage (NCBI taxonomy): Eukaryota > Bolidophyceae > Parmales > Triparmaceae > Triparma > Triparma columacea. The sequence goes on from BRYA01000687.1 coordinate 51,802, forward strand.
CCTCCTGGAGATCACAAGCGAAGGGGTGGGTTGCACCTTAGTCCAAGGCGACCCCGCAGACAGCGAGACGAGCCCATTCACGCGGTCTGGGTAAGGCTCCCCCCCCACGTCGTGAAGGCACAGCGAAGTGTTGGAAGTGTACTCCAGGATCCTGAAGAACCTCCTCCCATACTCGTGAACGTTGTAGATTTGTATAGTGGGAGGATGTCTGAACACTACGACCTCTTTGATAGTATGCGCTCCTCCCCCCGAAGCTTCTTCTTTTCCTTCCTCCCGCTTCACGAAGAATCCCGCCATCTCAACGAATGGGCTCTTGGACTGATCTGAGCCTCTCATCTTGAGCTTGACCCCAGGAAGGAGGAGCTCAATTTTTCCTGCCAGGATATCGGTAATCCATTTCTCGCCCCCCCTCAGAGAGTTCGAGTAGGTGCGGGTGAATTCCTTGTTGATGGCTCCAGACATTTCATGGTAGAGCCTAACATCAGGAGCCCAAGATTGCACATCGAAACGTCTCCCAATCAAACGCCACCAGTAGCGGTTCGTTGTGTGCATCACCTCGGCACAAGCGACGTCGGATATCTTGGAAGACCCGCTATTAGCATCGGCAAGGAAGGCGTCATTAAAGTCCTCGTTCTTGACAACGCTTTCGTCGAGAAGAGTGAGCTTGTGGTTTTGCAGAGTGAAGTCAGAAACTTGGAGGTTCAACTCAGTGCCAACCGACTTCGTCGTCGTCTCGAGCATCCACTCAGCGTAGGTCTGGCCAGCTTTGGGTACCCTATAACTCCCATCCCTCAAATTCTCATTTTCGGTGTCAGGGATGAAACGACCATAGTTGGAAGGGTGAGGGATGACCTGCCAGCTCCTGCTAGAGTGCTTCTTGACATTGTCCTCGGATTCGAATGGCGCAAGTCTCGTGCCGATGTTCGTGGCCACCCTAACGGTCGCCTCGAAGCACTCATTTGCGACGTCCTTATTCTTTTCGATAAAGAAGAGGATCCTGGAGCGGTGAGTCTGCACAATGTCAAAAACCTCGTTCTGGGGAATCTGTATTGAGGGAGGAGGCTCTGATGGCGAGTGGTCACCCTCCGAATGAGCGTTGCTATAAAGATCATCATATGATACGGTCACAAAACGATGATTGATGTTGAGGAAGATCTGGGACGCCATAATGGAGCTCACAGCGGTGAAATCAAGGTCATCGTACTCATGATTCTTGAAAAGGTATAGAATATGTGCGTGGATAAGGCACGAATCATCTCCATCCGAGATTCCACTTCTTCCTAGCCAAGCCTCAAGGAGAGGGAAGGCACGGCTATGAAGCATGTCGTGGATGTTCGCATTGAGGGACGTCAACTTTGGGATGTCAATCCCCTCGAGACCTCTAATTCTCTTCATTTCTCCTGAGTTGAGCCCCATGCTGCTTTTGTAGTTGTGGATCGCAAACTTAATGTACCCCTCGATCCTCACGGCGAGGCGAATAGAGTAGAGGATGAGAGGACCCGACGGGCGCTTAGCGTCGTACTTGCCGACGTCCATGTCAAGAGCTCTCTCGAGTATTTTGATGATGGAACTGACTAGAACCTCCGGCGATTTGACAATTTCATTGAACAACTTTCCTCCCGGAGTGGAGAGCAGTCCCTCCTTCTCGACCTCGTCGACAATTGGGACGTGGGTTATCTTTCCGGAAAAATCAGCACTCTTCCACCTGCCAGGCTCGAAGAGGGCTCCGTCAACGATAGATTGCAACGAAGCGCACCTCAAGGCGGAGATCCTCCCGGGATCACCATTTGCGAAGAAATCGAGAATCAGAGGAATCCTCATGTAGGGCACTGTAAGGAAGGAAAGGAACTTCTCACTGTCGGGGGGCGAAAGAACCCCGCCGAACGAAGGCAAGTCCTCGGCCTTCAAATGGAGAATGTCATCCTCGTTGTTGATTTCGATTGGCTTTTTCGATCTCTTTGGATTAGAGGAGCAGCAAGCCACCACGTTAGTAGGATCAGCAGACGACAACTTATTTCGCTCTACAGAAGACTTTGAGAAGAGGCGCTTGAAGTTTTCGAACCTAGACTTCTTCAAGCCTTCGTACTCGACGAAGGTTTGCGGGTGATTGTTGAAAGCCTGCACCTTAATCTCTAGCCTCCCCTCCTCACCCTTCTTCTTCTCTGCCGAGGTACTCGCAGACCAATGGAGCGTAGCGTGGGCAGGAAGGTAAGCCTTCGACTCGGAGCAAGGCGCTGTCCCCGACACAGAATGCTTGAAGTAGAATGCAATGTCTCTGAAACAAACCAGTTCCGGCAGAAGTTCCATGAGCGATCCGTCCGCACCTGACATAAGCATCGCGACTTGATTCCGGTCAGGCACAGGAAGCGCAAGCCTTATGCACATCTGCGTCGCAAAGGCAACGTCGCCGTCAGAGGGAGTTGGGGAAATGTCAAAGCTGAAGATGCAGCGGTCAAGACCTCCACCCTTCAACTCAACATGATGCAGGTAATCCAAGCAGTGACTTCTCAAGGCTGAGAACTTTGAGTCAAATACCGGCAGCTGAGATCCCAGTGTCTCGAAGGACCCAGCAGAAATGCCAAACGGCGCTGTCGGTCCCTCTGCCTCGCCTGAGTAATGGAGCGAGAACTCCGATGGATCGTCCTCGGCAACTACCCTTGAGATACAGTCAGCAATACAAAGAGCCGACGCAAATGTAGTCGACCGGCAAGCTTGCAAATTCCTGGAAGTCTGCACAGTAGTAGTGGCCGCTTGATAGATACGGCAGATGCGTTGGATGAGAGTGAGGAGATTGATCTGAGTCTGTGACGAGGTAGCGACGAGGGTGCAAAGAGCATAGCGAATCACGAAAATGGTACGACATTGCGTTAGGCGGAGGGACTTAGCAATGCAACGCTTCTTGCCCGTTCTCACCTCCCTCCGCATAGGGGCCGCACGCCAGAAACAAGTTTTGGGATCGAGGGTCGGGAACGGGAGCGTGACGGTGAGGGCATACTGACAAGCAGCGGCAGCGATCGCGGCCGAGTTCTTCACTAGCAGCCTCTGCTGGAGGATGATGGAGCAACTGTCGCAGGCCCTGCGCAAAAGACTGGCAGCCATTTGGTGGTTGGTGGCGACAGTAACATTGGGAGGCGGAGTAGTTATCACGCTGGGAATCAAGATAGGATCAGGCGTCGAATCCCCCATGAGCTTCTTTTCAATGTTCGCAAAATCATCTCTCCTAAATCTCCCGAACCTAGGGCAGCACGCCGAGAACTTCTCTGCGTTGAGGATGTCAGTAGTGTTCTGGGGTATGGTATTTGGGGTTGGAGGGGGAGTCGAGGCCGAGGAAAGAGCCGCTTGGAGCGAGCTAAGGAGGGACGTAATCGAATCGAGTTTCTTTGCAACGTCGGCCTCGGTCATAGCTGAGCGTGACATGTCTGCGGAAGCTGCGGCGTTGGCTAGCGTGCGGAGAGACAGCCTGGAAGCGAAACGCGGACGGGGCTGCGTTAGTGGTTCGTTATCGCCGTGCTGCTTTGCGTTTCGCCCATACTCACCGAACTATTTTGGAATCTTCTAACTCCATTGACCCTACGGGGATAGATTTTAAGTCTTGCAACGCCCTGGTTGCGGCCGCCTCCATTACACGTAGGGAACAGAACTCTGCAGAAGCAGTACCAGGAGTAGGGTCCGTCGCAAAGGCAAGCAAAGCGAGGTGGTGGTAGGACTGAGCCAAGCGGGGATCCGGAGGAGGCTGGAACTGCGATGAGGGAAGCAATGCGGCAAACCAAGCGACGAGTTCAGGTGTTTTGTTAAAAAAGAACGGCAACGGTAACATCATCGCTTTGCTCCTCCTTGTGTTGCTCTCTCATTTCTTGTCAATTCTCACCTCCTTCTTGACGTTGGGCGTTTCGAGGTTGGCCCTTAATGGAACATTATTGAGGGCTGGCAGGAGCTGCGTGTAGAGGACGTCAGGACCGTTCTTCGTTGAAGGATACACCTGCATGCGGAAAAGCAGGGCCCAGAAAGAACCATCCGTGACCCTGGAGGCTGGAATGTTGTAGATGGAAAGGGCCATGTTTCGCTCCATCTTTCCGCTGTTTGGGTTAAACTGGGCGGGATGGAACTCGAGTCCAGAGTGCTCGCTGGTGTCTCCCGTGTTGCAAACGGTGAAAGTGAAGGTGTCGTCGTTGTTCCTCTTCAGGATGTAGAGGAGAAGGTGCGTGGACTCAGGACGCAACCAGCCACCTGGTGCCACAATCATCTCATTGTTGGGGAGTGACTTCACGAGGTAGACGAAGCGGTCAAGGAAGGAGACGAACCGGGTATCGGGGGAGTTCTCACACGAGAAAGGGATCGATTTGATCATCTCTGCAGCCGTCTCAAGAACCAAAGACTGCGACGAGCGAAGCGAGCAGTAGAAATAGGCCGAAGTGCGAAGCGACGAGTTAAGCAGGTTAGTTACAAAGAATACTTTAATATCTCTACCCTCTTTCAATTCTTGTCCATCCTCACCTTCCTCTTCATCGCAGGCGTGCAGTCCGGCGAGTTGTTGACCACCGCGGTGACGAAGTGGATAGACGCCAGAAGGTGGCTATAATGAGAGAATGTGTTCGGGTGAGGGGGCTTCTCGGGGGCGGGGATGAAGGAGGAGAGGGAAAAGAGAGTGAAGTAGGTTGGATGAGTGTAGATAGGCTTGGATAGCGGGTGGGGGGAAGGTGGCAACCCGGGAACGTTGGGGAAATCGTTGCTATTACAGCGTTCGGGGGAGAAGGTTGTCAAAGGATTGAAGTTGTTAGAAATGAATTGATTGGTGGTAGCGGGAGCCGACCAGTTGGTGTTGTAGGATGGTGTGCTAGGAGAGAGGAGGAGCGGGGGGGAGGGATTGAAGAAGGTCAGTTAGAGGTGAGTGAGAGGTGAAGCGAGTAAGCGAAGAGGCACGAATGCTCAAGTTCTCACCTCACTTTAGCACGCACGGGGGAGGAGTAGGCTGCGGGAGCCGGGGCGGCAGTGAGATCGTTGGAAGAGAAGAGGTCTGTGATGGAGGTGGCTGCAGAAGCCGGGGTGGGGGCAGGGGCGGGTGCGGGGGCAAAAGTTTGGGTGGGGATTCCAGCCATCAACGACGCCGCATCCTGCTGCTTCTTAGAGGGCTTCGGTGGAGGGGGAGGCTTGTTGTTTGCGTTCCACTTCGATGCAGCGGGGGCTGGGGCTGGGGCTGGGGCTGGGGCGGGGGATGGTGCCGCGGCTGCCACAGCGGGTTGCATCACCCCGGCACTCGCAAAGGGGTCTGCGGCCTGCGTGGACTGCACGGGTACCGACGCAAAGGGGTCCAAGGCCTGAGTTTGGGTGGGCTGCAGTGTGGGAACCGACGCAAAGGGGTCGTGAGAGGCGGCAGGGGCAGGAGTAGGGGTAGGTACCGCAGCGAAAGGGTCGTGAGAGGCGGCCAGGCCTGCAGTTTGGGCGGGCACTGCAGCGAACGGGTCGTGTGGGGTGGTGGAGGCAGGGGAGGGCGCGAACGGGTCTTGGTGGTTTGAAAACATTGAAATTTTGCTGTTCATTGCGGCAGGGGCGGGTGTTGGGGTGGGAGTAGGATTGGAAGCAGCGGGGGCGAACAAATCCGTGATGGATGACGATGCTGCTGCGAGTGTGGCGAGCGAAGTGAGTGGAAAGGTGAGCCGCGGAAAGGGCTGCGTAGTGTACAGGAGCCGCAAGTATTGGATAATGCTCCTCCCAAAGATGTCACGACCGCTCTCACCTGTGGCACTTGGAGCAGCCATGACCTGCCTCTTCACAGGCTGCGGAGCTGGGGCAGGGGCTGGAGCAGGTGCACGAACGGGAGCCAAGACCTGGGCAGGCCTCCTCTTGGCATATGTCGGCGGAAACCAACCTTCGACCTTGCCGCCATTCGTCTGCATGGCTCCCCACCACCAGTCCCCACTCTGTCCAGCATTGGCGAAGATAATCTCGCCCTTCCTAAAGGTGAGCTGTGACTCTGCAGCCGAGCCATTGAAATTATGGATAGCAACGAACGACGACGCGAGAGAATTTCTCCGTTGCTGAGACATAGGACGACTTGGAGTCTTGTGGAGTAAAAATCTAAGGATATCGAGAAAGTCTCTCAGAGGCGGAAAAAAATTGAAGAGGAAGGAGTACGTGAGGGAGGTTTGCAGTCTCCAAGGAGGTTAGTGATGGTAGTGTGGTGGGGATCCGGCAAGTACGACCGTAGTGATTAAGGAGAGGAGGACTACCAAAATTGGTTGACTCCTGTCTGTCTCCTATTTTTTCGGATTCGGACTCTGTCCTTCCATTCCCCAAAACAGCACACGACGCCGAAGTAGACTCAGCTAGTGATTCCAACTACTCACGTCCCGCGTATATACGAAAGGCTTCTTTTTTCGTTCGTTAAACAGTTAGTTTACCTCAAATATCATAAATGTGTCGGGAACTTGCAATGAGGTTTGCAGTGTTTACGATGTTCCTGGTGATGGCCGTCAGCGTCCAAGCCGTCAAGGAGAAGGATATTTTCGTTGAAAAAGGTGTCACTGCCATGGAGGAGGGTGACATGGAAGCAGCAGTGAGAGCTTTGAAGGCAGCAACGGATCTGATCGACCTCGAGACACCGGACCCAAATGATCAGTATATTTATGTGAACTTGGGGACTGCGCTTGGGGAGATAGGGCAGGCGGCCCTGAGCGCTGCCCAGTATAGAAAGGCGATTGACGTGAACGAGGAGAATGTTGATGCACACTATTTCCTCGGGCTGACGTTGCAGGATATGGGCAGGAACAGGGAAGCTGCGGATGCATACGCGTCGGCAGCATCGCTAGATCGGATGCATTGGGAGTCGATGTCCAATCTTGCAGCCGTATTGTTGGACTTGTTTGATTATAGTAGTAGTGTGGCTGCTTTTAGTGAGACGATTGGGATATTGGAGCAACGGGAGGTAGAGCCGACGAATGCCCCCTACGATCCTTTTCCTATTCTATCCCAGTTATACTACAGGAGGGGGATGGCCCTGAGTGGGGGTAGCAGCGGGGGGAACCAAGGTGGAACCTGCGTCGTACAAGCCCAAACTCAGGAGCTTGGGGGCAAGGGCGTTGACTGTGGGGAGATGGCAAAGTTTTCCTTCTCCAAGGCCGTTGCATATGACGAGAGGAACGAGGCCGCTAAGCACATGTTGGCAGCCCTGACAGCAGATGCAACGATGGAACGGGCTAGCAACAGCTATGTCAAGGGATTGTTCGACGATTACGCTGGGAACTTCGAACAATCCCTCGTCCACGAACTTGGGTACAATGGGTTTCAGCTCCTAAGGACCTTCGTTGGGGAGGTCCTCGGGGAGGAGAACTTGGGCTTCGGGCTAGTTGTAGATGCAGGATGCGGGACGGGACTAGTCGGGAACGAGTTTAGGGCAGTCTCGCGAACTCTGGTGGGGATGGATTTGAGCAAGAAGATCATTGACGAGGCAAAAATGAAGAGGCCCGGGTTGTATGATAGAACATACATTGGGGACATCGTTGAGGGCATCAGGGCTGAGGGAGGGAAGATCGACCTTGTGATTGCAGCCGACAGCTTCATCTACTTCGGGGATTTGCTAGCTTTATTTGAGAGCATCAGGGATGGGGTGACGATGGGAGGCCACGTTGCGTTCACATTGGAGGATGTTGGGAAGGAAGACGCTCGGATCCTAGATAATGAAAGGCCAGACTGGAGGTGGAAGTTGACCCCGAGCGGTCGGTTCGCCCATAGGAAGGGTTACATCGAGGACGTTTTGAAGGCCACGGGGCTGGTGTTGGTGGGGTATGAGGCAATGGTTAACTTTAGGTTTGAAAATGGCGTGGGTGTATTAGGACACATGGTGGTGGCGAGGAAGGTACAGGGAGGTTGAAATGCGCATCTTTGTTTGGTTCAGAATGTCTTTCCCCCCTTATGTGGTATTGGGGGGCATGCGTTATGTGCATACCAGGGAGGTTGAAATGCGCATCTTTGTTTAGTTCAGAATGTCTTTCCCCCCTTATGTGGTATTGGGGGGCATGCCGTATGTGCATACGCGCGGTTTTTCAGAGAGGCATAAACTGGGAATCGTGGAGGTTTCGGCAAAATTTAGTTGTGGGAAGTTAGGATAGAGAAGACGTCACAATGAGTTCCCGGTCTCGTAAGTACACCCGCGATGGTTATTCATGGCAATGTACCTCTAAAAACGCTCCATAAACCCTTTGGGGGCCCAAATCTTGCCTTAACACTAACCTGCACGTCCCTCCTTTGCCCTCTCTTTTTGCAGGAGTTTATGCTGGTAGGTGACATTAAAACGGCACAATACGCTAATAATAGTTATAAGAGGGCACACAACGAAGAATTTGGCCTTGAGCTTCACAATTCAGCTCAAATGGCCATCCCCCGCTATGTGCGGAATTTGGGTTTTTCATAAAGTCTCCCCTCTCACCCCCTCAATTGCCCCTCTTCCCCCTCCACCCCCGCCTTTGACCCCTTCCCTCCCTCTACTCGCAGACGTGAATGTTCAGCGTCCCAGGGAATACTGGGACTATGAGGCCCTTGCCGTGAGTTGGGGAGACCAGGAGGATTATGAGGTTATAAGGAAAATCGGGAGGGGTAAATACAGCGAGGTGTTCGAGGGGATGAACGTTGCCAATGATACCAAGTGCGTCATCAAGATATTGAAACCCGTGAAGAAGAAGAAGATCAAGAGAGAGATCAAGATCCTTCAGGTGAGCTGAGCAAAGGGAGTGGCGAGCGAAAAGAGCTGCGGGAAGGGTTGCCTAGTGGGCTGGTAACCGCCACCTCCCTCCTCCTGTGCTCCTCCTATGGCTAATTCCTTCGGTCGTCTCGTCGCTTCTCTCCTCCCCACAGAACATGTGCGGTGGAAAGAACATAATTCAGCTCCTCGACGTGGTGCGCGATCCGCAGTCCAAAACCCCCTCTCTCATCTTCGAGTATATCAATAACACCGACTTCAAGGTACTCTACCCCACTCTCACCGACTACGACATTCGCTACTACATTTTCGAGCTCCTCAAGGCCCTAGACTACTGCCACTCGAACGGCATCATGCACAGAGACGTCAAGCCTCACAATGTCATGATTGACCACGAGAAGCGCCAGCTTAGATTGATTGATTGGGGCCTTGCTGAGTTCTACCATCCTGGTAGGGAGTACAATGTTCGTGTCGCTAGTAGATACTTCAAGGGCCCGGAACTTCTCGTCGACCTCCAGGAGTACGACTACCAACTTGACATGTGGTCCTTAGGTTGTATGTTTGCCGGTATGATCTTCCGGAAAGGTGAGATGGGTAGGGAGATGAGATGAGCGAAGCGTTGGCGAGATGAGCGAAACGGTGGCGAGCGAAGCTTGTCACTGAGATTGTTGCATTAGCGGGGCGGGTTGTCAGTTCCTGAGCTAACCCTCTGCC
>BRYA01000687.1:61263-71638 GCA_030267965.1 Triparma columacea
CCTTTCTTCCACGGCCACGACAACTACGACCAGCTAGTCAAGATAGCCAAGGTGCTTGGAACAGAGGAACTCAACCAGTACCTCGACACCTATGACCTCGAGCTTGACCCCCACTTCGACGGCATCCTCGGGAGGCACAGCAAGAAGCCGTGGCAGAAGTTCATCACGGCGGAGAATCAGCACCTCGTCACCGAGGAGGCCATTGACTTTGTCTCGAAACTCCTCAGGTACGACCACCAGGAAAGACTCACCGCACAGGAGGCCAGCGCACACGAGTACTTCGCAGCCGTCAGGGACGCAGAGGCCGCTGCCGCCAGCGCGAGTGCGTCTTCAGGGGGATCCTAAACGCGAGGATTGGGGGGGGGAGGGGAGTGTGAGGCATGTGGGGGGGACGGGTTTGGTGGGAGGAATTTAACTGAGCACAGAGATCAGAGAGAAAAAACTTTTGTGTTTTCGGTTAAATTCGATTATTGGACGAGCAAAGCGAGTCATCGGAAGGGTTGCGTAGTGGGCTGAAGTTGACTCATTTTATTTCATTCTCAGACAACTTTGACGAAATTGAAGAGAAAGATTTGTGGATGCTTTGTGATGCAAAAATAAATTCCTGTAAAATTATGAAGTTTGCCCTTTTCGCTTCCCTCATCGCTTCTGCCGCTGCGTTCGCGCCTGCCCCTGCTGCTAAGGCGGTGAGTAAGGTCGGAGAAGACCCAGAAATCGTCTTTTGGAACCCCTGATGCAAGCGATTTTCACAACGTAGTCATGCATTTTTGGAAGTTATGGCCCGCTTCGGTATTTGTTCTCTTCCCAATCGATTTTTGACTACCATAAGAACCCATCAAGGATAAAATTGGATCACGAGAAGTCGCTGATTCCATAAAATCATCACCACTAACCAAACATCATCGACCTAACTCCGCGAACTTCACTTTTCTCAGTCCACCAGCCTCAAGGTCAACGAGCTTGAGCTCGGAGTCACCGAGCCTCTTGGTGTCTACGACCCCCTCGGATGGCTCGACAGTGGTAAGTCAAATATGTCCACCGGGGAACATCGCTTCTCTGCAAGAAGGCACATTCTTCATTGGTCTATTTATGGCGATGAGCGAATCGGTTCACTGAGGTTGTTGACAGATCGGTGTCCTATCGTGTCCACTATCTTCCTGCAGCTAACCCCCTGTCTACCCCACCTATCCCACCTCCCACCATCACTACCTCAGAGCCCGAGGCCTTCGAGCGCCGCCGCGCCGTCGAGAGGAAGCACGGCCGCATCGCCATGATGGCCGTTGTCGGAACCATCGTCCACAACAACCACATCGTCTTCGACGGGTACATCTCCCCCTCCAACAACCTCAAGTTCTCTGACATCCCTACCGGAATCGCTGGTCTCTTCACCGTCCCCACCGCCGGCCTTGCCCAGATCATCGCCATCTGCGGACTTGTCGAGCTCGCCTGGATGCCTGCCTCCAAGTATGACGGAGACTACGGCGTCGGATACTTCGGCACCAACGTCGAGGACCCCGAGGAGAAGGTGAGAATGAGAACGGCAAAGGAGAATGGACAGAAAGGAGACACCACGTTACAACTTGCTTATTAACCCCGCCACGCCCTTCATTAATAGGCCCGCAAGCTCAACGCCGAGCTCAACAACGGCCGCGCTGCCATGCTTGGCATCATCGGCAACATGGTCGCTGAGGAACTTACAGGACAGACCATGTACGAGCAGTACGCTGCTGGACACATCTCCCCCTTCGGAGACGGATCCGGTGTCTTCTAAATGCGCTTTCACAATACTCCCAACGAGAAGGTAGTGTAGGGTTTCGTTGAACTTGTCAAATGCCTTCATCGCAAATTAGGTTGGGAGGTGGTTACGGGGGGTTTAAAAAAATAGGTTGTTTCACAACAAACTGGTGTATATTGTTCAATAGGTCACCCTTACCCTTCCTGCTTCAGCGTGATGTTTATTGACTTGACTTGAATGATTCTTGAACAGAATCAAAGGATCCTGGATCCTGGATTCCCTGCAGTCTGGTGAATCCTGGCAAACAGAGGAAAGGTTGAACATGAGCTCCTTCTTCGGTTCTAAGAAAGGCTCATCCCCGACCTCTAGTAATCCCAATAAGAAGACAGGTTCCATGTCCCTCCGCGCCAAGAAGTTCATGGCCTCTAAAGCTGCTGATTCCTCCGCCGGTCGGAGGACCATAGTTAAGTTCTTCGGAACCGAGGGCGAGGAGATCGTCAAGGCCTTCACCACCGGCCTCGAGCTTACGTCCGGCCCCTCCGTCGCCCAGAGCACGATGAAGGACATCCTCAAGCTCGCTGGCAAGGTCGGCCTCCTCATGGCTGACGGGACTGTTGGGGAGGAGAACTTTAAGGGAGCGATGCCGCACGTTTTTGAGGTCGCGATGGGCATGATTGAGGGCATGGATACGGCCGGGGAGGCCGAGGGATGCGTTGAGAGGGTCGCGGATAATTTGATCAAGGCCGGAGACGAGGTTTATGAAGTTGTGAGGACTTACATGCAGGGTAAGAACAGCATGAAGCTGAAGGCCGTCGCCGGAGTGCTGGCGGACCCCGACTACCTAAGTGCATTGATGTCTCGGCGCGACTTGGAGGGGCCCCGTCAGATATTGAGGGACAACATCGCGGGCTTCATGGAGAGCAACCAGGGCATGAGGAGAATGAACGAGTTCCTGACTGGGGAGAGGATGAGGAGGAGGGGCAAGCTAAGGGCCCTGCTCCTGAAGCCCACGTTCGGGGGATACATGAGGGACCCGGAGACCAGGAGCAGGGTCATGGAGTGGGTGGTAAGCGAGGGGGAGGCGTGCTTGTGGGCGACGGAGTTCTACCAGGGGGTTGGCAACTTACGGACCGTGGAGAACAAGAAGACCAGGAGGACTAGGGGCGAGATGCTTTATTACCGGTACTTGGTGGAGGGTTGCGGGAAGCCGGTCTTTGGGGAGGGGGAAGAGGTGGAGGAGATTGCGAGGGTTGGGGAAATCTTTGGGGGAGACGGGGTGGTGGGGAGAGATGTCTTCGACGGCCTTTTGAAGGTCGTTGCAGCTAGATTGGGAGGTTTGTTTCTTGGGACGGGGGTCAACAAGCACTCTTTTGTTAGTAGCGAGTGGTTCAAGGCAATGGAGGAGGAGCTTAGGGCTGTGGAGAGGAAACTTGGGGTGGGGGATAGGGGTAGAAGGATCAGTAAGGTCACGGAAGGGTTTTGGGAGGACGGGGAAGGGGAGGAGGACGACGACGAGGGGGAGGCGGGTGGGGAGGTCGGGAAGGCTTCGTAAAATCTTCAGCGTATTTGTTTTTGGAGTGATAAAATTGCCGCATTTTACGTAGCCCCGGTCACTGTTTTTAAGGCACGACCTCAATAGATTGGATCCTCGTCATTTTTGGAAAGGATTTCATGTATTCCTCGCCCTTGAACCTAAGGGCGTTCTGGTCCGGCCCCTTCCCCCTCGGCGCTCCCTCCCCATACCCAGCGTAGATCTCCTCGACCTTGAATTCATCGAGGTAGCCAAAGGGGGTGAAGCCTTGGTTGTCGAGGAACAGATTGTCATTGTAATTAATGAAGATCTGCGTCGTTCGGGTGTTGGGACCGGCAGTCGCAAACGTAAGGGTGAACTGCGGGGGGGGAGGATGGGGTCAGGTAAGGAAGGGGATATATATCAGGAAGTCAGGTTGTTAGGTTTTGTATTGTTTTGCTGGCTCACCTTTTTATTCCCTATTCCAGTCCCTTTTGGGTCGTCCTGGATGCTCTTCTTGTACTTCTCCGTGACCTTCGGGTCAGGGTTGAGTCCGAATTGCGCGATGAATCCGGGAATGACACGGAAGATAGGGGAGTTCGTGTAGTAGGAGTCAGAGATCAGGTTGAGGAAATGATCATATCCGTTGGGGGACCAGGAACGCTTGAGGGTGCCGGTGAGGGTGAGGGGGTCCCCGGAGGAGGTGTTTATTAAGTTCATCTTGATCTGCCGTGGGAGTGGGGAAGGGGGAGGGGGGGTGAGTTGGGGTTAGGGGTGGAGGTGGAGGGGAGGAAGTTGCGCGTATCTCGACAATGCATATCAATAAGGAAGCTCAATCGTGCCCCCCCCTTGGAGGGGAGGAAGTTGGCGTATCTCCACAATGGCATATCAATAAGGAAGCCCAATCGTGCCCCCCCCTTTCCTTCTCACCTTAGTCTCCCCATCCTCAGCAATAGCCTTCTCGGTCCTTCCCGTCATGACCCCTCCCACCACCGCCGTCGCAACGGATCTAACGAAGCCAGGCCTTGAGGCTTGGAGGTTGAGGTTGAGACCTGAGACAAAGGTGAGGATGATGAGATGTGGGAAGAGGTGGAGGAGTTTCATTGGAGAGGATACTGGGGTAGATTAGGATGTGAGGGAAGAGGTTAGAAAGAGATGAAAAGATCCCTGCCCGAGGTGTTGAGTATTTTGAGAGCTTAAGGCATTTAAACCCTATCTCAAGCATACTATTGGCCTTGAAATAGTACCAAAACACAGAATACGAAGTGAATTACGTTAAAACGCCTCAGAATATCTTTAAATCTCTCTTTTAAATCTTCTCACCAAAAATGGACATTTATTTCTGGTTTTCAGGTTTATTCAGTCATAGTACGTAATATATGTTCGCTATGTTTCACCCCTCCCCCCCCCTCATTCTCCCCTCCCCCCCCAACCAGCTGACAATAACCGCCGCGTTCTCCGCTCTTATGCACGCCTCCCCCATCCCCGCTTCCTCCCACCCTTCCCTCCCCATCGTTTGAACCTCCTCATCCGTCCACCCCCTCTCTGGACCTACAGCGAACGCCACCGGAGCGCTGGACCCGGAGGCAGGGGTACCACCGGTAGAGGCGGGCCCGTAAAGCAGGGTGATCAAGTCTAACTTAGCCCCTGGGTTGGGTACGATTTTCCTGTAGTTTTGGAGAGAAGACCAGCTTCGAACCCACCTCACAGCGCTACCCTTACCGGGGAGGTAGAGGACGGTTGGGGGGACGGAGGAACCAGACTGCTCCATGCCCTTGATGAGGTACTTGGAGAGGGGGGAGGAGTAGAACCTTGTGTGGGGGGGGGAACGAGGTAAAATGCTTAGTAAAGGAGGAAGTGCGTGTTGTGTGTGTGTGTCCCCCCTCTCACCTCTCGCTTGCCTCCTTCCACCCTACTCCTTCTTCTTCCTCAATCTCTTCCTCCCCCCCTCTCCCTCTTCTATCCTTCAGCGTCCCCTGAACCTCCTGGTGCTCCCGAAGTTCCCTCCACCCCATGTAGTCCCCCTCCGTGTTCTCCCCGTTCCCAATTACTATGGCCCCAACCCCGACCTCCGCGCAGCGAGCTAAAGTCCGTTTCATCATTACGGGTCTGTGGAGGGCCAGGAGGAGGAGGGGTGCAGGGTCCCGGGTCACGAATGAGTCGGGGGAGGGGAGGACGAAGTTGTAGGAGATGGGGGAACCGGGGACGCGGGGGAGGGGGAGGAGGGAGGAGGGATGAGGGGAGGGGGAACCGACCCAGGCACAACGGAGGTTTGAGGTCTTGTTGTGGAGGGTTGAAAGGGCGTGGTTGACGTAGGGGTGGGTGGAGGGGTAGGGGGGAGTGAGGGAGTGGGTGAGGTTTAGAGGGGTGGAGAGATGCGAGGGGAAGAGGAGGAGGTTGTAGTGGAGGGTTGTTGTTGAGGTGAGGGAGGAATGGGGGAGGGATAGAGTGGGGGAAATGTGAAAGGGTGTTGTACATGGGATGGTTACCACGACGATAACGACGATAACGACAATTTGGTGTAAAGCGAGCATAATTATTGGAGGGATTGTGTTGTTGGAGGGAGGTTATAAGAAGTAAGGGTAGAATTAAGGCTAGACTGAAGGGGATCGAATCCAAGTGTGTCGGGAATGAGGCCTAATTTGAAGGTCTGTTTGAGGGTTATCCAATAAAAAGGAGGAAACGGAACAATAATCAACTACTTATGATGTTTCGACGTTGTTTTATTGAATTTCAGTGCCAAAATGGGCATAAAAAATGGGCCCAAAAATGGCACAAGGAAGAGCAGTGATGCTTGCCAGACAGACATTTACTGTTCATTACTAACCCTATAACAATAAGAAAAGAGTTCATGTCGACCGCGCCGGCGCATTGTCTAGATTCTAGCTCGTACATTAACACACGCGCACCTAGTATCACCAAAGTAGAAGGATGCAAGGTGGAAGAAGATGGATCGAAGGACCTTGGTATCCTTCTTGAATTTCAAGGAGGGAATAAGGATGAATCGACAGCAGGTGGTGTCGGAGGATCGGGAAGCGAGGTAATTGTTAAAGAGGAGGATGTGGTACGGCGGGACGAATTGCTTGTATGCCAACCATGTGATGAGGATGAGGATGTGGAGGTTATTGCTGAAAGGAAGACTAACAGCAGGAGCAAGGAAAGAAAGAGAGAAACGAGAATGGAATACAATTATGACAATGGCGAAGAAGACTATGACGAGGACGATGAATCTTGGGATGGTGATGGTAATGGTGGTGAAAATGATGATGATGAAGATGAGCCTGAGCCTGGGTATGGAAAGAAGTCTCAGTACGGTATTAGCACAATATGGTATACATGTTCGCAAGATGGGTGTGAATATAAGGCGAAGAAGAAAAGCCATATCAAGAACCACCTTGCTAATATTCACGATATTGGCGTAACGTGGCACTCATGCCCACAAGAGGGTTGTGAATATAAGACGAAGGAGAGATGCAATATCAAGCAGCACCTTGCTAATGTTCACGATATTGGCGTAACATGGCATACATGCCCGCAAGAGGGTTGTGAATTCAAGACGAAGAAGAGATCCACCCTCAAGTTACACCTTGCTTTTACTCACGATATTGGCGTAACGTGGCATTCATGCCCGCAAGATGGGTGTGAATATAAGGCGAAGGATAGAGGCAATATCAAGACCCACCTTGCTCATATTCACGGCATTGGCGTATCTTGGCATACATGCCCGCAAGAGGGGTGTGAATATAAGGCGAAGCAAAGAGGCAAGATCGAGACCCATCTTGCTAATATTCACGATATTGGTGTAACCTGGCATACATGCCCGCAAGAAGGGTGTGATTATAAGACGAAGCAGAGAAGCCAAATCAAGAGGCACCTTGCTAATGTTCACGATATTGGCGTAACCTGGCATACATGCCCGCAAGAAGGGTGTGAATATAAGGCGAAGGAGAGAGGCAGCATCAATAAGCACCTTGCAGATATTCACGATATTGGTGTGACTTGGCATACATGCCCGCAAGAACGGTGTGAATATAAGGCGAAGCAGAGAGGCAAAATCAAGATACACCTTGCTAATATTCACGATATTGGCGTAACATGGCATACATGCCCACAAGAAGGGTGCGAATTCAAGAGGAAGCAGAAAAAGTACCTCAAGCAGCACCTTGCTGATATTCACGATATTGGCGTAACCTGGCATACATGCCCGCAAGAAGGGTGTGAATATAAGGCGAAGCAGAGAGGAAATATCAAGCGGCACCTTGCAGATATTCACAATATTGGCGCAACAACATGGCATGCATGCCCACAAGAAGGGTGTAAATATAAGGCGAAGCACAAATGCGATGTCAAGCAGCACCTTGCTGATGTTCACGACATTGGCGTAACCTGGCATTCATGCCCGCAAGAAGGATGTGAATATAAGACAAAGCAGAGAGGTGTTATCAAGACCCACCTTGCTCTTATTCACGACATTGGTGTAACCTGGCACAGATGCCCGCAAGAAGGGTGTGAATATAAGGCGAAGGGGAGAGGCAGCATCAAGCAGCACCTTGCAGATATTCACGATATTGGTGTGACTTGGCATACATGCCCGCAAGAAGGGTGTGAATATAAGGCGAAGAAGAGATCCACTCTCAAGCAGCACCTTGCTGGTATTCACGATATTGGTGTAACATGGCATCCATGCCCGCAAGAGGGGTGTACATTTAAGGCTAAGCAGAGATCCAATCTCAAGAGACACATTGCTAAGCATCACGTATAAGTTGATTCATCTTAAGCAGAGTTGAAGCATCTCTAAACCCCCTTTCATTGTTGCTCATTGTTGCATAAATATTTGACTTTCCTTCATCAATTTTCCCCCCCAGAACCCCCAACAAACTGCTTGGAGCTTTGGTATCCCTCAAAATTTTCACATGGCCTCCTTCCAAAATGGCTATATATTAGCGTCACAGATTGGTGTTAATCCACCATTGAATTTCGATGCACCAATAATGGAGCAGGGGCAAAGAATACGTGTAAGTCAGTCAGGAAACAACTTTTAAATCCCCAATATGCTTCTGCGGGCTTAAATTGTCGTGAGGGGACATATTTGTGCCTGTTTTTGCGTATATTTAGATAATATGTATATATGAGGGTATGAATATATTTGAAGGTCGAGCTTGCCCATTTTTATACCCCAAAACGATGAACTTTGAGCCTAAAATGTACAAACAAATAACTACCCCAACCCGCAGAAGTTAAACAAACACCTTTTATACCTCTTTATAACTCTTTATACACACATATATCGATATACTGTGTAGGATTACACATATACGTACACACACATCAAAATATGTCCAAATATATCCACATAAACACGCATACACACGCATACACACACCCCCCCCGCCGAAGCCGCCCGGGACCAGCACGCCGTCGCACGCGGAGAGGGCGTCGGCCGCCCCGCCCGCCTCGCCCTCCTCGCACGCGGCCGCAGCGCCGTGGCCGCGTGGCGGAGCGCCTTGGCCACGCTGAAGTAGGCGTCGGACGACTGCGTGTACTTGCCGACGACCGCGACGCGCACGCGCGGCGCCGCGTCGCTGCGCGCGTAGTACCCACACACATACACACCCCCACCCACACCCATACATACCCCCCAACCACACCCCAACCACACCCCACACCTACACCCCACACCTACCTCCACACCTACCCCCCCAACACACCCCGCAACACACACTAAAACCCACTCAAATCCCCCTCCCCCCCCTCTCAGGCAACAGTCTATGATTCAACCCTCCGAGGAGGTGGATGTTTGGGTCTCAAGGACAACGTCCTAATCCGAACTTCCCCCTTAGTCCCCCCCTACACCCACCACGCCGACGGTCGTTCGGCCAAGGCGTACTGGATATACAAGAAGGTAAAAAAAGCCATATACGGCAAGGTAACAGTAGCCTACGAGCTCGAGCCTTATCCCTCCGACCCCTCGGCTTGGCGGTTAACGGATAGACACGTGGCTATAAAGATGCTTTTGTGGGAACAGATTAGAAGGCTGAGTGGGAGGTTTGAGGAGGATCCGATAAAGGAGATATCCGCGATGCAGTACCTCCACAACGTCACCACCACCAACGGTTTAGGGTCCACGGGGGGGACTGAGGGGGGGGGGAGTAGACATGTCTGTAGGACGGTTGAGGTTCTGAGCGACGCGAGGTATGTTTATAGCGTTATGCCGTATTTGAGAGGGGGGGAACTTTTTGACCATGTTAGCAGGGACGGGAGATTCACAGAGGAAAGGTGAGAAGCAAGAGGATGGAGCGAAGAGTTAAGGGGAGTAACGATGAGCGCGAAGACTTAAGGGGAGGGGGATGAAAGTGAACTTTTTTTGGGGGGGGGAATATACAACACATTGAAATACACAACATATTAACCACCACCCCCCCCTGCCTCCCCCACCAATCCAGGGCCCGGCACTGGTTCAAACAGATCCTCAACGGCATAGACTTCCTCCAGTCCCGCGGAGTCTGCCATCGCGACATGTCCCTCGAGAACTTAATGGTGGACTCCTCCAACACCCTAATAATCGACATGGGTATGTGCGTCCGTATCCCCTACGTATCCCGTTCCCCCGGCACCCCCTGCGGAACCATGGACACGGTGGGGGAGGGGGGGAGGAGGAGCTTGATACAACAAGGGACACCGTGCGGGAAACCTAATTATATGAGCCCGGAAGTTTATAGGAGCACAGGACCGTTTGACGGTCATGCGGTGGATGTCTGGGCGGCGGGGGTTATACTTTTTATCATGATCACTGGGGTACCGCCTTTTGATGTACCTAGTGAGAGGGATGAGAGGTACAACATAGTTACGAGAGGTGGGATGATGAACATGCTTAGAGGGTGGAGGATTAGGATGAGCGAGGAAGCGGGGGAACTTATACAAGGGATACTGAGGAAGAACCCGGAGGAGAGATGGGAGATTAGACAGATTTGGGAATCTAGATGGATGCAAGGGGCGGTTGACGTACCGGGAGACCAGTGAGAGGAGAGAAAATAAAAACCAACAATGGGAACTATTAAAAGAGGGAGGGGAATGAGGGGGGGGGGGAGGAGTAGAGGGCGGTTGGGGGAAGGGTGAGAGTGAGGGGATTG
>BRYA01000688.1:1534-31680 GCA_030267965.1 Triparma columacea
GAGGTCTTTGTCTTAATTTTTAACGCCCCCACTCCCCCCCCCTCCCCCCCCCCCCTCCTTCTCCTCACCAAGTGCACGCCGAAGCTAATGGTAGATCACGTCCGCGAGAAGCACTTAGGCCTCCCCCCAACACCCGGCAAGGCCGACGGCAAGCTGCCGTCCGGTTACGAGGGCACGGGTTTCAAGGAGGTCGACGTTGTAGTGCAGGGGAGGTCGTTTGGGAAGTTCAGGATACCGCTGGGGAACGACCCTGCGGATACTAAGAAGTGGCTGGAAGATAGGAAGAAGAGGTGAGGGTAAAGGAGGGGGCGTAGATTTGTGGACTTTTTAAGACATCTGATGGTCGACGGGCTCTCACCCCCATCGCCCCCTCCCCTAGGTTCCCTACTAAGAAGAATATCGCAGCAAAGGTTGAGAAGAAGGCTTTGGACGAAGCGAACAACGCATCCATCGTAGATTCCAACGGGTTCTGGGAGGACGCCGGCGGTGCCAAGACTCCCCTTGCTCGCGACCCCGACGCCTACAAGTGCACAAAGGCTGGGCAGTTTGGGAAACTCTGCAGACACTTCATGGCAACAAAGGGGTGCAGGAGGGGGGAAGAATGCATGGACGTTCACGACGAGACGGCGAGGAGGGCACTGGAGGAAAGGAGGAAAGCTGCGGGTAATAATAAGAGGGT
The DNA here is from genome assembly GCA_030267965.1 of Triparma columacea. Lineage (NCBI taxonomy): Eukaryota > Bolidophyceae > Parmales > Triparmaceae > Triparma > Triparma columacea. The sequence goes on from BRYA01000688.1 coordinate 2,214, forward strand.
CATGGAGGAGACTTTTGGGAAGGAGATTGGGAGGAACAAGAAAAGCAGGGTCAGCGTGCTGGGGAAGCTACTGGAGGGGGAACAGAAGAGGGAGAAAGGGCTGACGCTTGCGGCGATCAGGTACCTGGTTGAGGTCAACTTCTACCAAACGCGTGTAAAAAAGTAGGCGAATGTTGTTTTGTTGGGATATGAAAACGCCCAACCCTTACTCTTCGTAGTCGCTCATCTCCTCCAAGCCCTCCAAAAGCTCCAGTATCCTATCAGAACATTCCACGACCCTCTCCTCGTCCTTAAGTTTGTAGAACTTAGTCGCCAGTTTCTTCACCTTTGCCTCTGACAGCTGTTGTCTGTTGGTCTTGGTGTCCATGGCGATCCTCTTGAAGTCCAGGCTCTTGTGCTTCTTCAAGAGCTTCACGATGTACTCCTGGTCGTCGACGGAGACAGGGAGCATCACGTCGGCCCTGGTGTGGCCCTTTATTCTGCCGTCGGCGGGAATGTCAAAGAGCTCAATGGCAGTAGAAGCATCGCCCTTCATATTATTCACATTGTTTCCGCTAGGCTGTAGGAGGAGGGAGGGGGGTGGGGGGTGGGAGGGAAGGGGGGGCGAGCAGTGTGTTAGGTTTGAACCGATGAAGAGTAGAACTGCGGGAACAATGCACCCTGCATGAACCCTCAACCCTCAACCTCCACATCCACCCCACTCTCCTCCTCCGTCCCCTCTACCCTCCTCCCCCTCCTCCTTCTCACCTTGCTCACGTCATCGTTCACCCTAGCCTTGAGCCCTATGCGCTTCAGGTTCTCCAAGGGGGTGGCATCAGGCATCCAATTCTTCTTGACCTCCTCATTTGTGAAGAGACCACGAGGATTCTTGTACTTTGACACCTTGTACGAGCCAGACATTGCCTTGTTCTGCCTACTAACACTACGTCCTTTCTTGTTCTTTCCATGCCTGACCATTATAACGCCTGAGGGAGAGAGAGGAGAAGGGCAGGAACGATTGGCAAATTCGGAGGTTGGGTAAGTTATCGGGTTCCAAGCATCTTTTAGACAATTAGATGGTAGATATGGGAACAGGTTGACGATATCTCCACATTGATCCACAATTCAAGCGCCATGGATCTTACTTCAATTTTTCACCTTCCTGTTCAGAAATGACCGGGATTATATCAAAGGTGAAATTGCACCCCCTCACACGCTCAAACCACGTCCTCGTTTCCTTATTTTCTTCCTTCTCCTCTTCCTTCAACTCGATCTAACTCCCTCTTCCACCTTCTCGTCCTATCAGCTAAAAAGACATAAACTTCGATTCCCAGACAATGTTCTCTCCCTTGTCTAGCCGTGTCATGAGGCGCGTTGCGCCTCGCGTGGGGACTTCTTTCCGTTCATATATGGGAGGTGCGAAGGAAGGTGTTGCCAGTACTGCTCGTACGACCCCTGAGATGGTGAAGAAGAGCGAGGAGGTGAGGATGGGGGTGAAAGTCTTTGTTGGAATGGGATTGGTTCGACACGGGGGGGGAGGGGGGGGGGGGTGATAATATCGATTATACCTTCCTCCCCCACGCACACCCCTAGTTCCCGTTTTTCGCCCCCTTCACCTCCTCTTACTCACCACACCTCCCTCCCAGGCCGACAAGATCATCAGGGCCTCTCATTTTGCCATGCCTGACATCTCCACGATTCCCGAGTCATCTATAGACGAAACGTACGACGCTGCTTCAGTGAGGAGCAAGAGACTTATTTACAGAGCGAAGCAGCGCGGCTGGTTGGAGGTGGATGTCCTCCTGGGAACTTGGGCTCACCATAATGTTCCCAAGCTTGACGACAAGGCTTTGGATGAGTTTGAAGCCCTTGTTAACACGGACACCATTGAAATATACAATCTTCTCACCCTCCGTACACCCATTCCGGAGAGCCTCGACAATGAAACCGTGAGGTCCATAGTTGAATGGTGTGAGGGGCAGCCTTTAGGAAAGGCGAGTGTCGAGGGGTACAGGGAGGCGAAGAAGGAGGCTGGACTGACGTAGTTTGATAATTAAAATGCATCGCTGTGTGATTGGTAATGAAACATCCAACAGATTACTTCTTCATGTCAACATCAATCATTCCGTGGTAAAAGCAGTCTCCGTTGGTATTCCAGTGCACTTTGGCGCAGAGAACGTCCACGCCTGCGCTACTTGCCTTTGCAAGCTCTTCCGCAAATACTGGGCACTGTGGACGGGAGGTTTGGTAGGATGGATTGTGTTGTGAGAAAGTGACGAGAGAACCTCCCTATCCCCCCTCAAACCTCAACCCCCCTCCCTACTTACCTGCTCGTGACACGCCCTGAACCCTTCACAGTCCCCCCTTGAGATAACGAACAGCACCTTGGCGTTCTCCCCTTTCTTCTGAAGCTTTGCCAAGTTCCGCAAGTGCTTGATGGCCCTCTCGCTGACCACCTTCTTCCCCTCAAACTCCTGCCCGACCCGGCCCCAGGGGAATATCCCGTACCTCTTGTACTCTTCAGCGGGGACTGAGGACGTAACGACGCAGTGGTTATCGTTGACCTTTTTGGGCGCAGTCTCTGAGTGGTAATCAGCGCAGACAACATTCTTGACTTCGAGGATAATGTCAGAGACGTCAGAGTCGCTGTTCTCGATCACGTAGTCGACCCTTGAGTCACCAAGAGTGACTTGGCTGCGAACCGTCTCGCTTTCCCTCCCACCAAAGGGAAGTACCGCAGTCTCAAGAAGCTTCTTCGTAACCAATTCTGCGAGCCTTGGGTGAGCTGTGGGGGGAGGAGGAGGAAGGGGGGGAGGAGGGTATCGTTAGGGAACGGTCTTCGCTTGGCGTGCAAGAGGGCCAACAACCCCCCACCTCATAGGTATTTCCTCACCTCCCACCAAAGCCTCCCCCTCAGGACCGCACTCAGGTCCTTTGCACGTCACCAGCTCAACTGAGTGCGAAGTTTTCCCCCCCGGAGGACGCGCCTTCATCCAAACTTCCGCCCCAGGATGCATCAAGCCTCCCACATCAAGGGCAGGAGTGTGGGCAATCACAGTGGAGCCATCGGCCAACTTGACGTCTGCGACATATGGTGATCGAATTGATTTGGATGGACGACAAACAACCAAGCCCCTAATCAGCGGACCAATCGCCAGCAGAGGCTTCAAGGTTGCAGTGAGGTGCATCGAGTCACTGTCTTCACTTTTTTTACTACTCTTTTTGGACTTCTTCGGCTTTGATGGTTTAGTTTTCGTAGTTTTCGTTTTATTAGCTGCCTTGTGAGTTTCTTGAATTCTCCCGCTTCTTCTAGTTGAAACCATGAATTGCCCCTTTCTATTCTTTTTTGCTGCCAGACCATTCAGCAAAAAATATGCACTTTTTGACGTTCATTTCTCTCCTTCTTTTGGCGATTGTTGCCTCTGCTGATCAGAATGAAATCCCTGAGGACCTACTAACAGACCCTAACATTGAAGCCTGGTGAGATGGACATGCCTCGATGAATCAACTCAAATTGGCTTCACCATTTTCTCACCTCATGCCGCTTAAATCCTCGACCACTCCCGCCCCTAGGGTAATTGCTATCCGAAGAGACCTGCATACTACGCCTGAGTTGATGTACAAGGAGACGGTGACCTCTGCCAAGATCCAGACTGCTTTGAGGTCTCTGGATATTAATTTCAAGATGGGTTACGGAAGGAACACGAAACCTGAACGCATCGAGGGTGCGGGTGGGACCGGAGTGATTGCTGACATCGGAACGGGGAAGCCTCCTACTGTGCTTTTGAGGGCAGATATGGACGGGCTCCCAATTGATGAGAGCAAGAGGACAGACTTGGAGTTCAGGAGCACGCACCCTGGGCGCATGCACGCTTGTGGCCACGATGGTCACACAAGCATGCTCCTTGGAGCCGCGAGGGTCCTCAAGTCGATGGAGGGTAACATCAACGGCACCGTGAGGTTAATGTTCCAGCCTGCTGAGGAGGGGGGGGCGGGAGGAAAGAGGATGAGGGATGAAGGTATTCTGGAAATGGAGCCAGCGGTTGAAAGAGGTGAGGGTGGACGGCGGCTGATTGAACGAACGACGAGGAAAATTGAACAGTGAAGAACGAATAGCGAACAGAACTCTCATCCGTCGCTCCACCCGCAGCTTTCGGCCTTCATCTGTGGCCAGGGCTTCCCAGTGGGGTCATTGGAGGGAAGGTAAGATGAGATGAGGAGCTGCTGAATAACAAATTTATGATGCCGGCGCTAACCCAATTTACCCACTAACGCAACCCTTTGGTCGTCGCAGAGCGGAGTCGTTCTTGCTGCTTGCGATCGTTTCCAGATCCTTATTCACGGGGTCGGAGGTCACGCCGCCATGCCACACCTCACCAAAGACCCCATCGTGGCGACTGCCGCAATGGTGCAGGGCTTCCAGACGATAATCAGCCGAGGCCTCCACCCCCTCGAGAGTGGCGTCGTAAGCGTCACCAAGCTTGATGGTGGGAGTGCTTTTAACGTCATTCCTAGTGGGATCACGATGTGGGGTACCGTGAGGGCGCTGTCCACAGAGACCTTGGTGACCTTGATGAAAAGGGTTGAGACGGTTGGAGGGGACATTGCAAAGAGCTTCGGTTGCAACATCACCGTTACCTGGTCTCCTGACTTCTACCCCCCCACGGTGAATGATAAGGACCTCTGGGACAACTTTGCCAGCGGCGTCGCTGCTCAGGTCAGCGAAACAAAGGAATACGTTGATGTCGTCCCCACCATGGGTGCCGAGGACTTTGGATTCATCGCGGAGAGGGTGCCCAGCGCATTTTACCTCCTCGGACAGGGTTCTGCGCCTGGTACGGACTACGGCCTTCATCATCCTATGTTCTCTATAGATGAGAGTGTATTGATAAAGGGGGTTGAGGTGAGAGGCGAGCAAAGAGGCGAGCAAAGCGAATTGCACGAGGGTTATGGTGTGTCAACGTCGTCATCCTCCCACTAACACCAAAATTTTCATGCACCGATTCCTTCGTCAACAGCTTCACGTAAGGAGTGCGCTTGGCTCTCTCGAAGATCTATGGAAGAAGAGAGAGGAGGAGGCATAAAAGAAATTATTCAGAATTATCTTTAGTGCTATCCATTGCGTTGTACGCGGAACTATCGCCTTTCTATTTCTCATTCCTGTATCTGCTGTTTGGTATTTCTTTCGTCTCCCTGTCTTCCACTTGTTATCCACCCCCCACCCACCCTCGGCAGTTAAATTATGGTCAAAGTGTGCTTCTTCGGAGACAGTCTCACAACTGGGATGCTTTCGTCCGGGTCTGACAAGTACTACCCACCCAGTGCAGTGACAGCTCGCGCTAAATCAAAGTGGACGGTGGTAAATGAGGGTATCCCAGGAGGTGAGAGTGGGATGGATACCCTGGAAGACAAGAAGTGGACGGGAGCGTTGTTATCTGGTATGGTCGGATGCGAATTTGTACATATCCTGTACAATGCGGGGCCTGAACGAAGTTTAGCCTTTCCCCGGTTCTAAGCCAATCCAAAGCTAACGTCCTCTTCACTCTCACTCTTCGCTCCTCCTGGCAGACATGCTTTCAGAGATGCCTTCAAGACTGTCTTCCCTCTTGCGAGACTCTGCTAGAAAGCACAGAGGTTCGATTGACGTAATTGCCTTCTTGGGCGGTACAAATGATCTGAGAATGGGGAGGAAGACCGAAGAAATTGTGAGTGATTTACGTAACATTGCTGAAATTTCGCGCACGAATGGTGCCGCCCTGATAATGATAACCATTCCAGGAAACTCCTCAGACGCTATTGCGGGCATAGGGGCTAAGCGTGCGAGCGTCAATGATTTTATAGTTGGAGAATCTGAAGAGGTGAGCGGCGAGTGAAGCGAGTCGCTGGAAGGGTACAGAAGTGAACTGGTTCTCATCGCTTTGCTTCTCCCGTAGCTAACTACTTTGTTTGTCGCTGCGCTCTACCTTGCAGCTGAATTATACCGTTGTGGACATCAGCAGCGCTCTCCCTTTTGGGGAGGAGGAGGGGATGTACGGGGAGGACGGAGTGCATTTGACGAGAAAGGGTTACAAGAAGGTCGGTGATCTCCTGCTGCAAGCACTCACTGCCGTCCTAAAGCGGACTTCAAAAGAAAAATGAACTTCTGTGCACCGTAAAATTTACCACTTCTAAGAATTAATACACCTACTGCTCTCCCCGCTCTAATGACAAAATCCCTAATAACTAAAGGGATTAAAGCCATCCTCGTCGTCATCGTCTGCCTTCTTGTCGTCCTCCATACTAACTGGTGATATTCTCCCCTTCCGACGAGGTTTGGATGGAGCCGGAGTAGAATTATCAGCCTTCCCCCGCGCAGCCTTCCCCCGCGCAGCCTTCCCCCGCGCGGCCTTCCCCCGCGCGGCCTTCCCCCCAATCCCAGTAGGCAATTCAGCCGTCAGCTTCGCCTGTGGCACGGCGGCGATCGTATGCTTCTTTGCCTGAGGCTCCTTGGTAGCCTCACCGACTATGAGGAGGGGTGATGAAGAGGGAGGAGGTGGAGGATGACAATGACAAGTTGTCAGAGTCGGTGCTAAGTCACCTTCAAGCCAGGTGTCGTCAGCCTGTCCCAGATTCTCCCCGTTCTTTATCCTTTTCTCGTGTCTATAAGTTTGAAGGCGATGAAGGATTTTGTGTTTTATATATTGTGCTAGTTTTATTGCCATCAAAACGCAAACGATTCGAAGAATATTTCGACGATATGGCGGGCGTGGCCCAAATTTTGAGAGCACAAGCGCCAAAAATTGTGGGAGGATCATGTGTTTTTGGAATTGAGAAATCTCCTTTTTCTGCATTTTCCTTTTTTTTTCGGACTTTATTGGATTATACCTCAAGTGACGCTCCTGTCGGTTCAAAAGTCACATGTTTACAACTATCGCAGCAATTTCAAACCTTGTCAGCCCCAAAACCAAGGGAAGTGGCGATAGAAATGAGAAAAGAGATGATAACGTCTCGCCCTCGCCCCCCTCCTCTTCTCGGCCTCAGTTTACCTCCGTGGTATTGGCCGACGAGGATGTGATACCCCGCTACAACGTTTCGAAGCTTGATGAGCTGAGTAAGGTGAGGAGAGAGGAGGGGCGGGTCCTCCGATGGAGATCCAACTGACCTCCACAAATCGCCACAAATCGCCCCCATCACTATCACCATTAACCCATCACCCTGCAGGACGTTATCCCATTCCGCTACGAATTCATGACTCCTAGCGAGATCTCTGGTGTGTTCATTGCAATTGTACTCTCGTCGTCCATCGCAATCTCAACTTTCATCGTATCTATTGTCGTGGGAGGCAATCGCACGAGTAGTGACATTTTCGAAGCCCTCGATACCATCTCCACCATCAACATCGTCTGGTCAGTCCTCATCCTTCCCGTCATGGGAGCAACCACTTTCTTTACGTTTAGGCGGTACTATGATACGCTCCCGGACCTTTCATTCAGGCAGAAAATGCTTGTTCGCCAAGTCATTTCTGGCTTGGTCGTCTCCATCGTTTGGGGTACGGGAACGCTCATCCAGTCCAGCAGTATCCTGTCTTCATCTTGCCCTCTCTTCAACGACTTGGATCTATATCTCTCAGTATTGGACGACTTCATAGGCAGTGCATTAGTCTTCATCTTCCATTGGGCTGCTATTGACCATATCATTTCCAAGGACAATCCGAACGAACTCCTTTCGGAAGCATCGCGTGGCCTGATTTACATCCCCTCCGTCCTCATTGTTGGTCTCGAATTGGCTCTTAGAGTCGCGGTAAATGTTGACTATCTCTTCTTAGCAAACCCCTACACGGATTCTGCGGTACGATCCCAGGGTTGCATCGACATAAACCAGGGAACTTTTACGTGTAAGCTCTCCCTGTTTGAGAGCTCCTACGTCCCTATAAGGACAACTCTTTTCGTTGTAATGACAGTGTCGATCCTCCTCATATTTGTCTACTGTGTGATTGCTTGGAAACGACTTGCGAAGCAATCGTGGCACACTCATCGATCTCTCAATGTTTCCCTACGCTTGTATATCTGTAACACGATATCCATAGCGGTCGTGCTCTACAGTATTCGCCTCACCCAGTTCGTCATGGACATAAACAACGGGGGGCAAAAATCTACGAATCCGTGCACGTTCCTTCTCCTTCAGATGACGGCGTCGCCGGAGATCTTCCAGCTGTTTTCCACTTGGATGATATCCCGGGTGTACCTCTTCACGCCTATCCCGAAAAGCTTCCGGGACCGCCCCTACTACAAGATGCGCATCACCTTCCTCCAGACGTTCGCGTGGGGAGGGGGGGAAGATGGCTCGATCAAAACGAATCCTGAGGCTTTCTGGATGCAGGTCGTTGGTGATGAAAAGGTGAGACGATATCTAGCCATAACGGGATCAGACTTGTACAACGGCGCTAACGGCTTTGGTTGTCCAAACACTATCAACCCACCAACGCGACCCTTCGATCGTTGCTTCGCTCCCCACCTGTATATCAACCCCTCTGCTCCTCACTGCAGGTACAAAAGTCGCGAAAAGAGCGGGCCTCGCTACTCCGCAAGCTGCATTCGAAAGGTATGTCAATGAGAAAGAGCACTCGGTTTGGGGGGCTTTTCGACGACAAAGCATGGAAGCAAATTGTGAAGGAAGGAGACTTTTCCCAATTCTCAGAAGCGAATCAAGTGCGAGGAGATTCCCTGTTGCGCAAGGTCGCGTACGGGCCGAACCCCCAAGTAGTCCAAACCCAGCCTGTCTTCTCCTTCGAGATCATGTTAAAGACAATGTGGATATCGAAGATAGTCTACGGCGATGGTGTCGAACCTGACGAGAAAGTGGAAAGCAGGGTCAAACATGAAGCTGGACTCCACGAGAAGATCGATGATCAACTAGAAAGGGGGTTGGAAACGGGGGCTAAGGCATTTGCTCCCTTGCGAATAAGGCGACAACGGTCTGTTGACGTGATGGGAGGGGCTGTCGAGGGACTTGGTGATAATATAGAGGGTTGGGAAGAAGGGAAGGACGAGAAAGGAGTTGATGTTGATGTTGATTGCGAAGAAGGGGTGGAGAAGGGAACGTCGTACCCTGGCTTCAACAAGGCGTGCGACATTGCCAAAGCAAAGCTCGGCCTCACTGGACACTATACGCTCGAGAACGATGAATACAAAGTTCGATGCGTCATCTTCCACAACATAGAGTCAAAAAAGATCGTCGTTGCGTTCCGTGGCTCCAAGGCTGGCGCTAACTTTCTGGCCGATGCAAAGTTCATAAGAAAGCAGCATAATACCATGGAGGCTGACGGAAGAAATAGCTTCGAGAAGTGGTGGTCGAAGGCCATGGTCCACCGCGGGTTTTTAAGCTCTTTTGTCGACAGTGGTATTGAGCGGGCCGTTTTGAACCGTGTGTCAAGGTTGGTGGAGGTCATGAGGGAAGGGGTGGAGGGGAGGGAGGGAGCCAAAGAAGAGGGGAAAGATGAGTTAAGTGTTCTTATTTGCGGTCACAGCCTCGGAGGAGCTCTCGCGCAACTCTGCTCCTTCTCCATTGCGTCCCACCTACAATTGCTCCCCACTGAAATATCGACGTACACTTTCGGGTGCCCTGGAATTGGGAACATTGCTACGTGCAAACAGATTGAGGCCCGATGCCCAGCTACGTTCAATGTCATCAACAACACAGACTGGGTCTACTACGTCGGGAAGTATGCGAGCCGCGTCTTCCACCCGGGAATTCCAGTGCAGATAAATAGTAACGGTGACCTGTTAGTCCGTCCAACGTTTGTGGAGAGTTCTTTCAGTCACTTGTTGTGGCGAGAGAGCATCATGGACCACCTTTTCGCCTCTTACCAGAACTCAGTAGCCAAGATAATATCAGACAACCCCGAATGCGATCTTAGCTTTGCGCTAAGTGTTTGTCCGACACTTATCGACTATGTAAGCATTGACTCGCTTGGCAGCCTTCCTGAAACTAACCGACAACGAGTCTTCGAGCAAAACTTAGACCTGGCGATGGGTAAGAGGAAATCAGCCATGGTAACGAGGAGGAAGAGAAGAAAGAGGAGGAAGGACGAGGGGGGGGAGGAGGGTGGGGGGAGGGGGGACGACAACGCATAAGGTAATTGGTAACCACATGAATTATTCCAATAGCCTAAACAATGTTAACTTCTTTAGCGACGGGAGGTACCTCCACCTTCTTCTTCTTCCCTTTGCGAGTAACAGCTGCCCGCCCTCGCTTTTTCTCCTTCAACAGCCTTGCATACTCTCCTTCATCCAACTTCCCACTCCCGTCGATGTCGAACTTCTCGAAGAGAATGTCGATCTCCTCTTCCGTGAAGTCCATCCCGGCATTCTTGAAGGCAATCTTGACCTCTTCCTTATCCAGCAATCCGTCGCCGTCCAAATCGACCGTCCCGAACTCCATGTCTTTCTTGATCTCCTCGCTGATATGTTGCATGGATTCGTACTGCATGCCGCAGTAGTTGCAGAGGCCATGTCCGGCGTAGTTCTCGTTCAGCTTGAAGTTTTGGCTCATGGGAATGTCCTCGGTGTTGAACGGCCGGCTGTCAGGGTCGATGTATTCGGCTATGGTCGGACAGAACTTAATAATGTTCTCCACCTGCGACGCCGCGATTGGATGTTTCTTCATAATCGCCGCGATGCTGCGTTGGTAGGATGAGAACGTATGGTCCAAAATGGAGTCCTGGAAGAAGAAATGGGAAAGGCTGGACTCGACGAAGGTGGGGCGGTAGATTAGGTCTCCCGCCGAATTGATCTTGACCTCAATTCCGGGGTGTTTGAAGAGCCCAAAATGCTTCCCGCTGTAGTAGATGATGTCGGAGTTGTTGATGATGTTGAAGAGGTTGGGCAGGCGTTGTTCCGTTTCCGCCTTCGCAGCGGCGTTCCCTTGGGCGGGGCAACCGAAGGTGTAAACTATCACGTCTTGGGGCCGCAGATCGCAAGCAAGAGAGATATCGTATGCCGCGAGGATTGCCGTGGAGGCACCGTAACTGTGACCTGTGACGAGGACCTGCCTCTTGGTTGTGTCGGACTCCTGGATTTGCTTCACGAGCTCAATAACGCCAGCGGCTACTCCGGCCTTCTTGTGGACCTCGAGGAAGCCTGAGTGGACCTTGGGCTTGTTCCACATCCTCGAGAATGGCGTTGCTCCCCTGCTCGGCATGCTGGGGTTGTGAACCTTGGTGATCTTCAGGTCGCTGATGAAGTTGCTAATCTCGATGCTGCCCCTGAAGGAGCACAGGATCATGGTGTCGGACCAAGCTACGATGGCCCGAGTTCCGTACTTGCGGTTGTCAAAGACTCGGTGGGATTTGAGGCCGAGGTTCGACTTGGCGAGCTCGACGGAGTAGGTCCAACCAACGTAGTCTTCCTCGGAAAGTTCGGTTTGATTCTTCTCCTTCTTTTCGTTAATGGCCTCCTTTTTCTCCTGGAGGCTCGCCTCGCCGCTGATGCTGGTCCTAATGGTTCCGACCAGCGTTCCTAGCATCCCCGTCGTCTCGACCTCGTCCGTGAATATATCGATGGGCATCTTTGCATAAATGAGCTTCGCCCAGAACATCGCTATCAGCATCACGTCGAACTGGAACACGGGCTGCTCCGCGAGGGTCGTGAACGGCCCGAACTTCACCGGGTGGGCCTTCCACTGAGAAACCGAGGCCCCATGGTGGTGGAAGGTAGGACTGCTAAGCATGTGCGTCCAAAAGTCGTCGTTCTTAACGATGACGGTTTCGCCCCCTTTCCAGAGGAACTGCTGGAGGTGCGTCTGGGGCATCCTGAACTCCTCCTTCTTCGTGAGGGCTGGTATGATGGGTGTGTAGAGGTAGTTCCGGCTGAAGCACCACGTCGTGATGAGGACGGCCAGCTCCGGGGTTTGGAGGAGGCCCATTAGAACTCCGTTGCAGCCATTAAATTCTTTGGCCAGGGTCACCACAGTGTCGATGTATATGCAAGTGTACACCAAGGATGTCTGCCAAATGTACAGCCTCAGCGAAATGTTGAGGTCCCTGTGCTCAAAGTAAGGCAGATCTGACAGCCGCTTAAAGGCGATTAGCACGAGGACGATGAACCACACGTAAAGGAGGGAGCTGGTGATGTAGATGCCGTCGCTGACCTGGAAGTTTCCCTTGGTGTAAGACGCGAAAGCAGTGCAGACGTAGGGCCTGCCCGAGTTTATGTCGTCGCAGGCCTGGAGCCTCACTGAGTCAACGCTGTAGGCGTTGTTGTTGATGAAAATTTGAAACTGTTCGACGTAGTTCAGAGTGCAGTTGGCCGCGACGAGCAGCAACGAGGGGAGGAAGGGGAGCCAGCCCCAGATTCCGGGCCTTTCCGTCACTAGGAAGCCTGGACATTTTGCGCACACGGTGTGTTGGATGACGACCATGTGGAAGAAGAAGATGAGGAGGTTCCCTACGAAGGTCTGTATCATAGTCACGTAAATGAGCGGGTTGGTGAAGAGAGGACAGTCCTCGGTGAGTACGATGGCACTTCCGATGAGTATGAGGATGATGTAGGCGCTGAAGGTCAGGGAGATCATTAGCGTGCCCTTGACGGTGGCCTTCTGTCGAACATCGAGGCTGGAGAACACCTTGGCAAGATTGTAAGTCACCCGACGGCTGCTGTCTGCAATGATGATAAACATCAAGCCAGTGATGACAATGTTGACGATAGCCAAGTCCCGAGAGTTTGAGATCATCTGGTCGTCAGGCGAGTCCTTAATGATGACGATAACGACCACGAAGAGCACAATGAATGAAATCACACCGAAGAAAGTGAGAACAAAACACATGCGCATAGCGTGATCTGACATGTAGTCGTAACGGAAGCTGTGGGTTGTGTAAAAAGAAGGGTGAAAGAAGGGTGATAAGAAGGGTGAAAGAAGGGTGAATAAGACGAAGGAAAACACGGAAGGGGTCAGAAATCCTCACATGATCTCTCCCTCTTTACGAAACTGGTCCTCATGAATCATTGTGTTGTCATCTGTTTGATTTCTTCTTGTTTTAAGTATCCCCTCCTGACCATCGAAAGTTGGATTTTGATTTTCTCCCTCATTTGAACGATTCGATTGATTTTGTTGGTCTGATGAGATACCTCTGATATCATCAAATGTTGTCTCATCTTCTCCTTCAGCACGTGCTCTTTTCCAGGTCAGATAATTGATTAAAGAGCTCATCTAATTTTGGGATTTTTGGGTTGAGGAGAAAATCCTGGTCTTATTGGCCTTACTCCAAACATGCTTTTCTTTGCCATTCTTGGCCTTTTTCTTGGCCTTTTTCTTGGCCTTTCTTTGGACTGCCTTTCGACAAATTATTGAGGGACGTTGAGTTCATCGATCGGTTCCACTTGTTTCAGTGTTGACAACCAAATATGCAATTTATCTTTGGCAATTTATCTTTGGCAATTTATCTTTGGCAATTTATCTTTTGGCAATTTATTTAGCAACAATTAGCAAAGCCGCGCCCGCGCGTACTTTTTTTTTATCACACAACTCTCAACTCATCAACCCTCAATTCCAACCTCCCTTCCTTTCCCCCGTGATCTCATAGCAGTGTTCCAGCTGCGCCCTTAGCGGTAGCAGTATCTTCCCCTTAATTTTCCCCATCCTGTCCCCCCCGTCCTCCTTCAATTTCTTGATTTGTCCAACAACCATCTCGTGTTCCTTCTTGATTTTTTCCCTCAGCCTGTCGAGGCCCGGGTCCCTCTCCCCCCTAATCTCCCCCCTCCTAACCAGCGTAAACAGCAGCCTCAGGCTCCCCTTAACTCTCTTGACGCACTTCTCGTAGTTCACCTTGAAGGCCCTGTGCCCGTCCCCCTCAAGGTGGAGCTGAATATTATCCGCCCTAACCTCCCCGTTCCTGCTCTCTTCGAAGCTCTTGTTTAGCCTCCCTCCGATCCCCTTGGCCATCTTGCTGTTCGGGAACTCCACCTGCCTCCCCTTCCCCCCCCCCTCCTCCCTGACCTCCCTCCAGAAGATCCCCTCATCGACCACCTTCACCCCCTCCCCGTTTTCCCCCTCCCCTGCCCCCCCCTTATATACCCCCTCGTCCCTAATGACCATCTGCTTAACGTCCCCCATCCCAACTCCCCTAACCTTCCTCTCCTCCGCAATCGCTACTAGTTCCTCCACCTCTTCCATTGCCCCTCCTTCCTCCCACCCTCCCCCCTCCCCCCCCTCTCCCCCCTCCGCCTCCTTAACCACAGCCCTGCTTGTCTTGTTGATCCCCTTCATAATACCCTCCCCCTCACCCTCCCCCCCCTCCGCCCCTAGCCACGTCCCCCTCTGTCCTAATGGTCTCTCAACCTCCAAGCTCCTCGTCAAATCAAACTCATCCTTCCTCCCTCCAATCCTCCCTCCCTCAACCTTCCTCCTTCCCCCCATCTCTGTCCTTCCCCCATCCTCCTCCTCTAACTCACCCTCGTATCGTGAGAACATCTCATCCCCACCCTCACCCCCCTCTTCACCCCTGAATATCTTGCTCCTAAAATAGTTGACCCAGAAATCCTCTTCCCCTACCTCCCCCGTAATAACCTTATCCTCATAAGCCCTCAGCACCTGCGGGTGCAGTACGAATATCTCGAACATCATATCCTTGCTAAGCACAACCGGTTTCCCTTCCTTCATAACCAGTCCCTTTCCTTTAACCGTCCATTTTTTCGTCGCCCCTCTTAGTTTCCCTCTCTCTAATGTTATAGCCTCAGCTTGACCGTCCCAGAAGCTAGACTCGTCTACTACACCTGTACCTACTAACTCGTCGTAGTGGGCTTTTAGATCAGGGTCGTTTGCTAGGAGGGATGCGCGGGTTGACGCTATCTCGTGGGACTCGATTATACTAATGGCTTTGTTTGACCTCTTCCTTTTCTTCTTAGACCCGGAAACTGGGGCTGAACCGGGAGCTGATGATCCCCACGTTGTTTTGCTAGCGCTAGAGGCTGATGGTCCCCCACCGGAGGAGTCGTCTTTATTGGGAATGTCTTTCTTCCCCTTTCCTCCTCCTTGTGTTTGTGGTGTGTTGTTAGGGCTGGACTTGCCGCCCTTCTTTATGCCCTTGTTTATACCCTCCTTCACGGCCTCTAGATCACCGCGGGTCTCAAGCACGAACATTATCCACTTGGAGGTGGAGGTGAGCTGGATCCTCATCATGTGTTTCTAAGGGTGGAAAGGGAGTGAGAGGGTGGGGTGTGAAGGAGTAGTGTAAGGAGTAGGAGGAGTTTAGTTTGGGTGGGGTGTGAAGGAGTTTAGTTTGGTATGAATAAAGTGAATAAAGTGAATAAAGCGCTGTCGCTTCACTCCTCTCTCTCTCTCTCTCTCTCATGTCTCTCATGTCTCCTCCCATTTTCTCACCTTGTCAGTCTCCTTTGAGTACTGGTGGCCTGCTATTTCTGTCATCTTGATTGTGATTGGGTCCGCTGTATTAGTCGTGTCGACCGAGCTTGCTGGTGTGAAGTTAATGACGTCCTCACCCTCCAAAGTTGAGGGGTAGATGGTGAGGAGTAGGGTACCTGGGATTGAGGTCTTTCCTACTTTGTTACGGACTGAGAATGCTGTTGATGAGGACATTTTGTATTGTTGATAGTTGTGATGGAGTATAGTTGTATTTGGTAGCGTATAGTTGTATTTGTGTGAGCAAATTGTGAGCAAACAAAAATGGGAAGAGAGTCGAGGACCCTGTCAAATCCTTCTAAATTGACGCTTGTGTTGTTTTGGGTTGTTTGTGTGTTGCTTTTGTGTATTTTTTGTGATATTTAGTCAATAAAAACTTGAGAAATGTGTCAAATTGAGAATAAAATGGGGGAATAAGATATGGGCACAATTGGACCACTTTGGGAAGGCTTGGAACTAGCTGTTTGTCTTCCAAATCAATCAACTTCTTTTCAATCAACGTTTACGGTATTTTTACGCTACGAACACATTTGAATCATTAATTCCTACTCAATTAACTCCATTTCAGTTCTGATTACGTCATTGAAAGGCTAATTTATCCAGTCCCAAAATTCTCTTCCTCGATTCACAATGCCATCTGTCACATTTTCAAGCTGTTTACGCATAAGGCCACTCAAACAAACTGAAATTGATGATGGTGAACGTGAAACTATCATGTACGACCCTTCTAATCCAAATACAGTTCACGTAGAAACAAATACAACAACAACAACAACAAGGTCCTCAAGTGGAGGATCTGATACACCACACATCTTCCACTACGACAACGTGCTCTCCACCTCCTCCACACAGTCCTCTGTTTACTCCACAATTGGTTCCCCCATTGTTGCCAACGCACTCTCCCCCACCCCTTCCAACTCAGTCCTCTTCTCCTTTGGGGTCTCAAACTCTGGTAAAACATACACTCTGATGGGACCCTCCTCCACTCCCACCGTAGCATCTTCCCCTGACTCACGTGGTTTAATACCTCGAGTTGTCGAGGGTCTCTTCTCCGGCACTTCCTCCCTCTCCTTGACCCTCTCCGTCCTCGAGGTGTACAACGATCAGATCTACGATCTCCTCCCTTCCCCCAGCTCCGCCCTTCCCCAGCCTTCCACCCCCGCCCCCTCCACCCCTTCAAGGAGGTCTTCCTCCCTCCCTCCCCCCCCCCCAAAGTCCCTGAAAATCCACCAGGACAAAGGGGGCTTCTACGTTCACAACCTCTCCGCAGCGACCTTCACCGAACCCACCGACGCCCTAAAGTCCCTAGAGGCTGCCATGGGAAACAACACAACGTCAGCCACGAAGATGAATTCCGGAAGCAGCAGAGGTCACACCGTAGTAATACTCTCCCCCTCTTACCCCCCCAACTGTGGGGTCGACGATGAGCCCGGCAGGCAGGCTGGTCAGATAATGCTGGTAGACATGGCCGGTCTTGAGAGGACGAAGAAGTCCAGCGTGTTCGGTAAAAGCATGAGGGAGAGCAGCTCGATAAACCAGTCCATCTCAAACGTAACAAGCGTACTCAAGGCGCTCAAACACAACAACAAACGGAACAACAAGGAAGGAAAGGGGAGTAAGAGGATCGTACCATGGAGGGAGTCTAAACTAACCATGCTCCTACAACCGGTGCTCGAACCGGGTGAGGGTGACACTACCGTAACGATGCTCGTAAGCGCTTATGCGGGGGGTAAAGACTTGGCTGAGAAGGTCGGGTTAATGAAGGAGGTTGAGAGCCTTAGGGGGATCAAGATTAAGGGGGAGAAAACTACGGGTAGGGGAGGTATCGTTAGCAGGGTATGGGGAAGGAGACAGGAGAGGGAAGGGAAGGAACAGGAACAGGAGCAAGAGGGAGGGGAGAAGAAGGGAGGGGGAGAAGAGGGGGGGGATAAAACGAAGAAGGACGACAAGAAGGAGAAGGAGGGACAGGGGACGGGGACACCAAAGGCAAACACGACGAAGGTTAGGAGGTCGGTAAACTCACCGGCGGCGGCGGCGATGAAGAAAAGGACGGGATTCGTGGACGCAAAGACTGCCAGGGAAATCACTGAACTCAGGAACATGGTGACTGAGAGGGAAGGGGAAATCGAGGGACTTAAAAGTAGGGAGGGAGAGTGGGGAAACGAAAGAGCGGCAATGATCAAGGAGAGGAACGAACTAAGAAGGGAGAGAGACTCTGCTCTAGCCGAGGCTGCTCGGCTTCGTAAGGAGGTCGTTTCCTTGAATAAAGACCTCAAGGCGGAGAGGGGAATCAACGACCCGATGGAAGACAAGGCGGCGCGGGAAGCTCGACTGAAGAAACAGTCACTATTAGGGTCACCACTAAAAGATCACATGAACGCGGTTATCAACTCGACTGCACTTAAAGACAATAATGGGAGAGCGGGGTTTAAGGGACTTAAGGGATTCAAACTTTCTGTACCTACAACTGTACCGAAAAAACCACCGAAAAGGGAAAGGGAAGATGAGGAGGGGGGGGAAAGGAGGAAAATATATAAAGAGGGGGAAGATGAATGGGTTAACTGCATGTAGAAAAGGGGGAGGGGAGGGAAGGGAAGACACTGTGTGGGAAACCGTAACACGGTGATTTTTTTCGAACTACCTATTCTTTTTTCTCATGCTCATGTGTGAGTAACTTTCTATTTCTTCCACTCTCCTTGGATCCTTGCACCTTCTCCCGGTGTTCCTGTTCTAGCAGTTCCATCATTTTCCTTTACCCTTTACCTAACACCGTGCGCCACGCGTTCCCTAGAGTAACCCCTGCACCCCGCCACCCCCCTCCCGTTTCTCCCTCTCCTTCGCCACCCCCCTCCCTCCTTTCCCCCCCCCCACCTCCTCCTCCTCGCCTTATCCAATGTCGATCTCAGATGATTCAAGCATAATCTCCCGTCTCTCCAACCTCGACGAGTTCACCCTCCGTCTTGCTTCATGTCCGGACCCCGCGGACCGCACGGGTACGATGTGGAAGCGGGGTCGCGGTAAAAAGTTCAGCTTCATCAGGCCATGGGCCAAGAGGCTGTTCGTCCTGGACTGCGAGGGGAGGAAGCTGGAATACAAGGCGCCGCACGACTCGGTAGAGCCCGACAAGAAGGGCCACGTAATCCTGGACGGAGGGGCATCGGTGAAGCCACTGTCATCTTCCAACTCAAAGTTCCCAAAGGGGGCCAACTTTGGGTTTGAGATCCTGACCGCAGACGGGGCCCTCGAGCTGGCGCTGGAGAGCGAGGATGACATGAAGGCATGGATGAGATCGATCCAGAGCGCCATTCAGCAGGATATGATATCGGAGGCCAAGATCCAGAAGAGAATTTACGACGACCATGTGAAGAGGCAGGAAGAAAAGAGGGAGAGGAGGGAGAAGAGGGAGGAGGAGGAAGCCGAGAAGCTCTTCAATTCAGTTATCGTCGACTCGACGCAGAAGAAGGTGCTGGAGAAGCAGGCGAGCTCCCTGCCGAGCGTTGAGGATCAGGAGCCGTCGAGGGAGTCCCTCGAGGCAGACGAGCTCCTCCTAGGAGCAATCATGGGGAAGAGCGGGGGTGCACCCAGACCTTTGGGGGGGCAGGGGGCGCTCCAGCACAGCCAATCCTTCAAGGTCGGCAACAAGACGACCGTCCTTGAGGTGGACGTCTCTGGGGTCCACGAAGACGTCCTGAAGAAACAGGCCGAAGGGGAGAAGCAGAGAGAGGAAGCAGAACGCAAGAGGATGGAGATGGCGAGGGTCTACGAGCAGATGGAGGAGAGAAAGAAGAAGGCGAACGAACTTAGAAGGAAGCACCAAGTCAGACAGAACTTCAAGTCCGCTGTCAGGAGGGCTGTCATACAGCACAAGTTCATCTCACAGATGGAGGAAAAGACCAAAGAGACCAGGAAGGCCTTCGGTTATAAGACCAGCAAGTACGATGAGAAGAAGATCCTCTTTGAGCAAGGGGAGGGGGCAGAAATGTCCAACAAAATTGAGAGGATGCTGGCTCGTAAGAAGTTGGAGAAGCAGCTCCAGGACAAAGTCGACGGCTCCATCCCCCCTCCTCCCATGGTCATGGACTCCTTCCGTAGCTCCGAGGGTTCCGCCCCTCCTCCCCCACCCATGCCTCCCTCAATTTCCCCCCCTCCAGATTCCGCGAATTCCTCTCCTCGTCCGCCCTCCATGCCGCGCCCTCCGTCAGCTCCTCGCGCTCCTCCTCCGAAAGATCCTGCAACCTCCCTGTTTGTTAGCGTACCCGACGGCGGCGACGAGCTCATGCGCGTGAGCAGGTGAGAAGTACGGGGGCGTGTATCTTATCATCATGCGTGACATTACTCTCATTGACCAACTCCCCGCAAACCTAAATCCTAACGTTCCCACTCCTCTTACCCCCTCCAATGCAGCGCCAGCAACGCGAGCAGCACAGCGCCTCCTCCTCCACCTCAGTGGGAACGAAGGAGCTCAGGCATGCCACCACCTCTCCCACCAATGGAAGACTAAGTTTGTTTTAAGGTGGTAGCGTCACGGGATAGTAACTAGTAGGACACAGTTAACAAAAAAATTGGTGAATTGAAAATGGTGACATGTTATCGGTCACAAGACGTATTATATATACTCCATGTATTTTTTGGTCAAAAGGAAAGCCTTTCAAGCCAGTTCAATCTTCCATGAGCGATAGCGACTACGCCGACGAGTCTTTCTCTGAAGAGTCTTACGGGGACGACTTTGAGAATGACGAGGTTTCCCCTCCCAAGACGTTTAGGGCGTCTCAGCCGACAGAAAAGGTTGTGAGTGACTTGTCTGCCCTGGACGAGCTCATGGCAAGTCTTGATAATACGCTTGAAAAGGCAAAGGCTGGAGATACTGTGTCTGGAGACGACTCAAATGAAAAGCTGAAGGATGTTAAGCCAAAGAAGGGGGGGGACGAGGATGGTGAGTGCACAAAATGCCTGCCATGGGCAACCGGCGGCAACCATGGGGCAGTTGAAAATCTTTTATTTCGCCTTTAACTGACTCTCCTTGTCCCTCTCAGCCATAACGTTGACGGAGAGCTCCAAATATGCGGCTGCTACTTCCAATGTCCGCTCCATGTCAGACCTGGATGACCTCATGTCCCACCTTTCAGCTTATGATGATCCAGACCAGACCGCCCCGGCCGATGCCATCGCCGCTAACCAGGCTGCGAAGATGAGTGGGAAATTTTTGAGCTGGGGCAAGAGGGGACCGACAAAGGAGGAGAGAGAGGCGAAGAGCCCTCAGCTTTCAAGGGTTGTGGAAACGGTTGTGGGAAAAGAAAAAACGAATATGAATACGAATACGAATAATACGAAGGATGAGACTGTGCCGGTCGAGAAGGCGCACCAGACTGTCGCGGTATCTGAGGTCCGGGAGAAAAGTGCATCCCCTGTCAAGGCAAGGGTTGCAACTGTAGCTGCGGTGAGGGCAACAGAGGCAAAGAAGGTAGAGGTTTCAAAAACGACTAGCGCCAAAGCCAAACAACCGCCGCCTCCTCCGCTTGGACCATCCGAGAAGGCTTCCGCCGACGGTTTCATTATGGGCCTCCTTTTGAACGACCTGACAATGGACGAAGGTGGGAAACCCGTTACACTGGGGAGAGTCAGGGCCTCCGCCCCAGACAGCTCCTCGGCGGCGAGGGTTGATGCGGCAACGATGGAAGACGTCATGATGGAACAGCACATGATACCAAACCTGAACTACAGGAGGGATGGGGTGCCATTGGAGTTTCAGGATGAGCTCCCTGAGGTTCTCCCAATACCGATAAGGAGGGAGAAGGGGGGTATGAGGGGGAGAGGAGGAAAGGTGTCGCCACCTACATCGCGAAGTTCGTCTAAGAGTATATCTCGTAGCACCGTTAAGAGTTCGTCCTCTCGGAGCCCAGTGAGGAGCACACCACGCACAAAGCCAGCCACTGCGACTCGTAGGCGAGTTGTGTCGCCGGTGAGCGTAAACGTCCCATCGCTGTACAAAGACGCCTTCCAAACGGAGTACCTCAATTTCCTGGGGAGGATGCGGGAGGCGGCTAGATTCGCGGCGGACGAGGAGGAGAAGAGCTTAGAAGAGATAAGGATGGGTGGGGCCATCGCAGAGTGCATGAGGGAAATGTTGAGCGATGGGGAGATCATGGATACCATCATGAAAGGGGCTTTCAAGAGAATCGAGCGGCAATCAGTCTCTCGACGATAGTAAATACGTAAGGCTAGAAATTATGTAACAACATACAAAAACCTTATTACCATTACGGAGTGAAGTAAGCTATCAATGTGACGCTTGCCACTACTGCAACGACGCCCATGGCCTCGATGAAGACATTCCTCTTCTCCTCTTCTCTCTTATGCTCCCCAGGAACATATTTGACCCTCCTATACTTGCTGGTGTTGGTGAGGTGTTCGTTCTCCACCCTAACAAGCGCCCAGCACAGCCTTCGTACGACCTCCGCAACTGCAAGGAAAGGGTCGAGGGCCCTGCTGATCTCCGATCCAAACAGCGACGACGAGTTGTAAGGGATCAGGGACAGCGTCCAGAGAAATCTCAGGAGGAGATCGAGGGGGATGAAGGCCACGTAAAGCTTGCGGGGAAATAGCCTCTCTGGACGGGGCTTTCCGGCATCCAGCCAACCCTCGAAGAGTCCAAAAGGCCTGAGACCCCAATCCATAAACACGTCCCACCAGAACTGGTAGAGCGTTGCCCCAATGAAGACAGCAATCCACACATACCGGAAAGCGAGCTGGGTGGCAAGATCGTCGCTGAAGTCGTCGTCGTCAGAGGAGGACGGTGATTTGAGCCACTGGTCGTGGAAGACTCCAAATACAACGACGCTGAAGGCTGCAGTATATTTACCTGCATTCCCTACGTGCGCCCTCTCCCCCGTGTCCCTGTACCTCTTGGCGCACTGGCCGAGCCTCCACAGTAGAGGCATCACAGAGATGAGGGGGATTACAACGGACGCCCACGAGGCATCCTTGCAGCGTCCTCCACCGTCAGAGATTGAGAGTGTGTCCTGGTCGAGGAGAAAATCGCCGCTGATGTAGTAGCATAGAGCGTAAGCGAGGGCTGCCGGGAGAGGGTTAGGAACAACAAAATTCGCTTGTGGTATCTGGCAGTCGTACAACGGGAATATTTTGAAAAATCTCAGTATACAATTAATCAGCGGTTGGGTTTTGACCGTCACTTGTGGTTCAGGTGAAAGAAGACCAGTGGTTCTTCATTGATTTTTCATGTTATCCTTCGTACTTTGCGTGTTCGTCTCGCTCTTCGCGTTCTTCGCGTTCTCACCTGTGTTGACTTTGACTGCGCTAGTGAGTCCATCAGCAATCAAGTTCTCCCTGAAGGTGACCCTACCCCACGGCGTCTTCACAGTCTCCCAGACCCCCTTCAAAACCCCTTTCCTCTTCCTGATGGGCAAGAACGTGTGCCAAGCCACCATTAAAAGCACCAGCACCTGGCAAACATACGCAGGTACAGTCTTCCCGATGATTCCCGCCCTGTCCCTTGTAATCTTCAAGAAAAATAAAAACCCGACATTCCAACCCACCCCCATCCCCAATCCCCTCGCGATGATGACCCTCCCGGCGTCCGTATCCATGGGCTTGTGGAAGCCAAGGAGGTAATCCGCATTGATCCCTCTGGTCGACCACTGAGCCTTGCATATACCGTACCCCAGTTGGACCATGATTGCGCACAGGGAGAAGGACCAACCCCAAGTCGTTGGGGAGTCGAGGATGTCGTCACCATCTGTGTCGTCGTCGAAGAGGATGTCCCACACGAGCCAGAGAAACAAGGTCAGGAGGAGTCCAGCGCGGAATCCGAGGAGGACTGAGAGAGAAGAGGAGGGAGGGTGGGGTATGGAACGAAGCTTAGAGGGGGTGGGGTGGGTGGAGGAAGGGGAGGTGTAAGTGAGAGGGGGGGAGGGGGGGAGGAGAGAAAAGGGAGGGAATGGTTGCGGATCGAGACGGGGGGGGGGGTCGGGATATCTTGAAGCTTAGGTCATAGCCACGCTCACGTGGGGGGCTGATCATGAACACGGACCAAGAAAAAATTTGTTCGTCATTCCCTCCTCTCCTCCTCGATTGGGTAGCTTCCATTCCGATTCTCGTGTTGAAAGGGGGTGGGGGGTGGCTCACCTCGTTCACAGCCTGCTGCTCGCTATCACCCGTCCTACTGCACCATTCCTTCACAACCTCGTCTATGCTCCCTGTCGTTCCCCAACCCCTGGCATCCTCATTTTCATCCTCCTCTTTTTCGTATCCATCCAACCACCCCTTGTGGTACTTCCTACACTTCTTCTTTACCTTGATGATTGCAGTATCGTTCAAAGCCTTGAAACTCAGCGCCTCGTCGCAAAGCCTGTAAACCATCCTCATGTCTCTCCTCCATTCCCTTTTGTTCTCCCTTGCCATCCCCCCCCCGTCGGCATTGCTAACACTCGAATCATTTTCCCTCCACTTGGCGAAAACCTCAACCTTCTTCTCGTGGATAATATTTTGCATTCCCTCGTAGTAGTCTGTAACCTTCCTAACCTCCTCCCTAAATCTCCTGATCCACCTTCTCCCTCCTTCTCCGGTTCGAATTTGCGTGCGATCTATTAGCGGCACTTGCATCTCCGGGGTATCAACGAGGGGGGGCTGGGCGTCGTCATTGGGGTCCTCCTCGTCGGCCCCGTCCCCATTCTCTATGTCGTACTTGGCGCACTCGACCATGTAAGACTTGAGCCCGGCATAGTTCAAGTAGCCGCTCTGGTGCTTTGCGATCTTGAGGTTGCTAAAAGAAAGGCTGAACTGCACCATTGCAATCAGGAGGAAGAGGAGGAGGAAGAGGAAGAGGAGGAGGAAGAGAAAAGGAGACCTTTAAAGTAATCACCTCGTTCCTCTACGAGCCTGTACGCCCCTACAGCCAACCAGGTGACCCCAAATGTCCCCAAGAACGCCCTATTCCCGACTTGGCTCTTGGGAGCGTTCCACCGAAGGTACAGAAGGTACGTACCAACCGAGGTTGTCGTCACAGTAGATGTGATGAGACAACCTGTACAGCTAGAGGATGAACCCGGAGAATTGGGAGCGGGAGGAGGTATCTTTATTCACAACACGCACGAAGGCCGCACGTAGTCCGCCAAAAAGGCGCCTTGTCTAATGTATTTGGGTGACACGAAAAACGGAACAGAATGTTCAGGTGCTCAAAATTACGATATGGGAGTTTTCGTGAGGTAATAATTTGACAAATTGAGATTCACGCCAATAAAAATGCGGGAGGGGGTAAATATGATCAAAGCAGCGTAACCAAAGCTCAAATTGGCTCCCTCAAATTAATTGCTAATATTTCTGTGGTGATCAGAGGAGGTTGTGTTGAAAGCTAAAGTTCCGAGCGGTCATGTATGGATACAATGATATTAAGAGTAGTGCTGACGATGCAGAGGCCTCAGATGACGATAACCCTTTGCAGGCAGGCATGTATCTTGATATTGAAGGCGAGGCGAGCTTGGCCCCTTGTTGTGGCTGTGAATTGTCCGTCATTGAGGATATTATGAAGCTGTGTTGGTTGCATGTGGAGTGGGAATTCGTCTTGAGAGAGCGCCAAGTCGACGAGGTCGGGGGGGAGGTGAAAATTGAAAGATGGAGGAGAAGGAGGGGGGGGGGTGATGGTGGGGAGAGCTATGAGTTCGAGGTCGATGGCAATGACGACTCGGTAATCATCTCCTCCGGAGCCCCTTCTACTGCCTCCGCTAAGGATGAAATAATGCTTGATTTGGGATGCGGAGACGGCCGTCTCTGCTTCGGCTCCATAAAACGAGGGTTCTCTAAATCCGTTGGCGTGGAGCTCGAGGCCGACGTGTGCGCCCGTTTTCGGGAGCTCATCGGCGAGGCCGTTACGGCGGGAAAAATCTCGCCCGACAGCGTGAGGTGTATAGAAGGGGATTTACGTGACGTCAATGTGGAAAATCCTGTTTCTGACTGGGAGGGAACGACTTGCGTTACTGCTTACCTGCTGCCAGAGGGCTTGGCTATCATAGAGGAACCACTTAGGGAGTGGTTAATGGCTGACGATGGATTGAAGAGGTTGAGAAGGAGGGTAGTTTGTAATACATGGGGGTTCAAGGGTTGGGTGCCTGTAAGAAAGGTCGTGTTGGAGGAGATGAATGGGACTCCGTTGCTGTTGTATGATAAATCAAGCGTGCTCAAATGAAGAAGAAAACAATCAAATTTTGATAAAGATGTCAAGTTTAATGTTGAAGTGCCAGGATGTACGGTGCGCTAACTATATGTATGATTGCATCCTGAGAATCCTGCATGCCCAAAAATCCCTACTCAATCCTCCTCCCCTCTCCTCCCCCCATCATCGTTTTTGCCAATCACAATCTTCCTGAATATTTAATTCACTTGTGGCCAACAGGATTCCCTTCACGCAGTCCTGGGTATTCTCGTTGTAGCCAATTGTGATGGGGTAAAGGTTCACACAGTTAAAGAAGGTTCGACCACTCGTGGTCTTGCCGACCATGGTGAACTGTGATGGCCAGAGATTAGCTAAGCACCCTCGGAACCTGCGACGCGAGGAAGAAAAGTATGAAAGGGGTTGAGTTGGTTAGTTGTTGGGGTGGGAAGGCTTTCGCTTCATGTAAATTCTTACCTCTCCTCCTGGTTGGCAGTCTTTTTCCGCACCCCCGTCTGGCGCTTCCCCAAATTCTTCTTCGTTGTTGGGCTCGTAGTGACAGTGTTAGTTGCGACCTTCACCGAGCCGTTGATTGCAGGTAACTCCCCATATTCTCCTAACTCCGCTGCTGCTCCTTCTCCATCCCCTTCCCCTGTTTTAGCCACTGCTCCTACTTGCGGTGCGAATGACTCCCCCTGTCCCCCCGGTGTCGTTATTTTTGATGTCGCCGCCCTCGTTGAGGGCACCGATCCCTTCGATGTAGATGTGGTTGTTGTGGCAGTTGTGCCTGCCTCGTTATTCGTTTCTTCACCCTCCGCCCCTCCCGTCCCGGTCGGTTCGTCCTCCCCCCGTGCTACTGCCTCTAGGGCTTCCCTGGCCTCCTGGGCCTCAATGGCCTCCTGGGCTTCCTTGGCCTCCTGAGCCTCCTGAGCCTCCTTGGCCTCCTTGGCCTCCTTGGCTTCCTTAGCCTCCTGAGCCTCCTTAGCCTCTTTGGCCTCTCGGGCAGCGTTTGCAACATTGGAGATTTTCTCCTCCTCTGGG
Organism: Triparma columacea; assembly: GCA_030267965.1. Lineage (NCBI taxonomy): Eukaryota > Bolidophyceae > Parmales > Triparmaceae > Triparma > Triparma columacea. The sequence continues at coordinate 28,789 of BRYA01000688.1, forward strand.
AAAATCATGAAGTCCTCGATGGTCCTGTCAATGAACGAAAAGGGTTGCGTGAATGAGTTAGGGCTTTTGCAAAATGTTCTTAGGCGACGTAATTGTATTTCGTATTTCTCGTCCATTCAATCTTACCTCTTTCCGATGATGTCCTGCTCGCTCTCGAATCCAAACATCTTCAGAAACCTCTTGTTAACCTCGAGGACCCTGTGTGGAGGCTTGGCCTCGAACAGGATCCACTTAGCTATGTGCACGTTTTCGTTCTCTGGTTCCTTGGCAATGGTTTGGAGGAGGTGGAGAGAGTTGGGGATTATGAAGTTCACGGTCGATTTGGGGGGGTGGGGGAAGGTGTGGTCCCAGCAGAGAGTGAATGCCATAACGTCCCATAAGAGTTCGATGGTCTTGGGAGGGAGGGAGGGAGGGAGGGAGGGAGGGAGGGAGGAGAGGTTAGTGACTGAATCGTGGGCTTAAATTTTCGTCCCTTCATTCTCACCTTGACCACCTTCCCGAGAGGTTGGTCCGGTGCCTCTGTGAAGGAGCACTTAAGCATCCCCTTGTACCCGATTTCGTTCTTCGCCCCCAGGCTGACAGCGTTGGTGGTCCGGACGTGGAAGATGCACATGAAGACGTCGCTCTTGAGACAGTGCGCCGTGTCGTCCCCGATCTGGACCACCGACTCTACGGAAGCGAGGGGGAACCTGGTGCGATCGACGAGGAGGTCGAAGAGGGTCTTCTGGGACATTCCGTCGTAGATTACCTCGTCGATGCCGCAGACGTAGCGCTCGCTTTCTTCCCCGTCTCCCATGACCTGCGCGGGGTCGAAGCTCCTGCGACGAGTGGAGAGAGAGGGTAACAAGCGGCGGAGAGGGTTGTGTGTTGGTGGATTGCGCCCGGCCGATGCGTTGCCTTCCTGTGCCACTCTTGTAGTCGTCGTAGCCGCCGTGCCGCGCCCATAACTCACCTGCACATAGTCACGGGGAGTGTCCAAACGACGTCCTCGGCGACCCACTTTCTCCAGGCCTCCTTGTCCGTTATGGCGTTCATCCAGAGGGAGAGAGTGTTGCCGAGCACGTGGAGCTGGGTCTTCTTGGCCTGCGCCTTGGTTTCTTCGGCCTTGATTAAGGCCTGCCGGGAGTCCTCCTTCTCCTGGTTGAGCTCCTCGACTGTGAAGAAGAGCAAAGCGAGTCGTGGGAGGGTCGGGATGATGGGTGAGAATAAATGTTGTTGGGTGGTTAGGAGAAACAACTCTGTTCGCTCGAATTCTCACCTGACTTCTTCAAGTTCTCCAGATAGAGTTTCTTCCTCATTCTCGTGTTCCTCGCGTGCTCCCTATTCCTGTCCTTGCTCGCCCTGGCCTTCCTCTCCGCCTCGTTGACCGGCAGGCCGTCCGAGCTGTTCATGATCTGCTCCCTTTGCCCCGACTCCCAGCTGGCCCTCTCGGCGTCCGTCAGGGCCCCGATGTCGCTCTCGCTCGTGACGAGCGCGGCAGAAGATGAGATGCCGCTACCCTTCTTGCCCTTGGGGTAGCTGAAGTCGGCGTTTCTGCCACCAGTCTGCTTCTGCCCGCTCCGATTCGTGGAAGATAAAGTCTCGCTGGAGGAGGACGCAGTCTTGGCGAGCTTGCTGAGGCTAGCCTTGGAGGACCTTGACTTCTTAGGGGTGGTGGCCACCTTCTTGGTTGAGGTTTGCTTCTTCCTCTTGCCCTTGGTCGCAGTCCCTGATGCCGCCTTGGACCCTCCCTTGACGGGCTGCGCAGGGAGCGCAAAGGCCTCCTCGTCCCCGGGGTTCTCCTGTACGTGGTGCTGCGTGGGGTGCACGCCCATCATTCCCTGCGGGCCAGAGTACCCATAGTCCTCAAAGTTCTCGTAGCCGGGGTGGTAACCTCCCCCAAACCCGTACCGTGGGTTGCTAGGGTCCTGGTAAAAATTTGGATTCACCGGGTTGCCAGTGGCCTGGCCGTAGTTAGACATGGGCAGGGTGGGTTCAAAAGGATTCTGGAAACCAGGGCTGTAACTGCAGAGGGATGGGGAGGGATGGGGAGGGGGGGAGGAGAGTAGGAGGGAGAAGGGAGAAGGGGGGATATGATATACATATGAAGGGTTAGCGTTTGATGTTGTGTGATGACGAGGCGGCCATTGTATGATGACGAGGCGGCCATTGTGATGACGAGGCGGCCAGCCAATCTCACCTGTATTGAGGCTGCATGTTGGGCTGACCCATGGCTCCCCCAGGGTACTCCGGCATCTTATAGCCACCTTGAACCTTAGGCTGCATGTGCTGAGGCGCTGACGATGCATCCTTCCACATCTGAGGATGGTTGGTCTGGTCGTTGGTAGGGTTCCCTTCTGATGAGGTGTTTACGTCATCTCCGGGTGTTTCAAACAGGAGGAAATTGGAGAAGTCCTCGTCGTTGATATCCTGAGGGGGTGCGAGCGAAAGAGAGGGGTCAGGGGGGGGAAAGAGATTTACAGAAGGAGGCCAACCTTTCGGTGCATAATTGTGTTTAGAGGTTTCTGGGGAGTATTACGATATAAATTTGGGTGTGGTGTGTTGTTTATAGTTGTAGGAGTGGACTTGGGGTAGTTTTGTGGTGATTTTAGGGCAAAGGGGGGCAGTATTTGGTCTTAAACCCCTTAACTACAATTCGACATCATCGAGGAAGTTATTAGCTTTTTACGGCGTTTTGAATCCTTTTTAAGCCTCATTTGGACATACCATGATGGATAGCGAGTCTTGGAGTGGAGAGTTTCTTCGTTAACTGCTTCAATTATGCCAAATAAAAGACTTTTGTGACAGTTCAGGATGTGAAGAAGAATGAGAAATGGCTATGGAGAATAAGACAAATGTGGAACTTTTGAGGCTCCCCGGGACAAATGTGGAACCCATTTTTGGCCGAATTTT
>BRYA01000689.1:1096-42854 GCA_030267965.1 Triparma columacea
AGCCATCGAGGTTTGTCACGCCGGCGGGAGTGGCGGGGGAGGCTGCAGAGGGGCCAAGCCCGGGGGAACTATTCGGCATGGCACCGTCATTGAGGACACCCTTGGATGGACTCTTTGGGATGGGTGGTGGCATCATCAAAGTGTCCATGGAGGACGATGTTATGGGCGATGTGCTGGGCTTTGGGGAGGTTGCGGTCTTCTTGGAACCGAGGGCAGAGAGGAACCTCTTCTGCTTGGAGGTCCTGGATTTGTTTGCTAGGGTTAAGGGGGGAGAAGGGCGGGAGGGGTTAGGAAACTGGAAGAGGGGAGAGGGTCGAGACATACACACTCTTAACCCTCTTAGGATCCGCTATCTGAACAAGTCGTTCCCTTGCCGCTTGATCTAAGGCCCAGTGAAGCACAAACTTGGCACCCATCTCCCCAAATCCTCTGCAGCTCCCCTAGCATTAAGCACCCAGAAGCACTCACGTTCCACCTCTTCGCCGCTTCCTCCGAAAGAAGCCCCGCCGACCCTCATCAGGCCATGTAAATTGGCTGTGCTCGGGCTTATTCTGCTGTCTATTCTCTTCTGATTAAGAGCTTTCGATGAGAGTCCCATTGACATGGAATTTTGAGGGTATGGAGACCTCTCTTCCTTTGTCCGTTTGATGGGAGGTCGTCTGGGTGACGGCGTTGGTTTGTTCGACGACATATCTTAGCGTAGGTTGGAGTAATGACGGAGAGAAATATAACTCAGCCCAACACAACTGTGCTCTGCTGCTTCACTGCTGCCTTCATTTGGGATTGCCCTTGGTTTTTCTTTGGAGGTGGGTTTCTCCTCGTAAAGTCGCCAGCGGGGATTCAGCTTATAGGCACCCCCCCCCAACCCTTCTATTGCAACCTGCCTGCCGCAACGCCTTGCCGTAACGTTTGTCAAACGCCCGAAATTGTAAAGCAACTCCTATCTCAAAGGACTTCTTTGCGCTCCTTTTGGTCAACAACGAAGCCTCAACCCTCGTCGGTGTCGGACTACCATATCGTAAAAAAATAAGAAAGTATCCTTCCTCCGAACCCTTTCTTCTTCTCAATTTGAGGTGAGTCAACAATCCAGGGTGAGAAAAATGATCGTCACAGGGTCTCATTTTGAACCGTTTGAAGTCTGTAATAAAATGTCTACAAGCAGCCGTAAATCGTTCTCTTTGTTCTCCGACGTTTTTGGATGCAGTACCATTGATGGATGTGCACCTCTCGAGAAGGGCAGCGCCACTCTTCTGTCTCCCACCAAGGCGAACCCCATCGTCGATTTCGCTGTTGGTGAGGAGGTGACCTGCCTGCATGATGACATGGAAGAGTGGTACCATGCTAAGATTGTCGGTGTAAATTCCGACGGTACTGTGGACGTGGAGTACATGGACGGTGAGGTTGAGATAAATAAGACTTCAGACAACATCTTCAGAGGTGCTCTGTCAATGGATCAGGTCCGAGTCGGTATGGAGGTTCGCACCGGGTGCCGCGACTTGGAGACGAACATCACGCTTCCTGCTACCATGTCCACGCCCAACGTGCTCGACTTCAACCTCGCTGGTCTCCACGGCAAGAAGGATTTGTGCTGCGTTGGTCTCTTTGTTTCCAACGCCCATCTATCCCGCCACTTCACCAAGTACGTCGGCATGAACGAGGTGCAGATGGCTGGGAGCGATGAGTTTATCTCCGTTCTAGAGAGTGGGGACGTAACCAAGTGCGCCCTGGTCAAGTTCTGCGGCAAGGTCAAGAGCAAGGTGAGAATGGAAGGAATCTTCTTGCGTGCAAGCGAAGCTGTTCTTCAAATACCATTTCTAATTGCCCCCCTAATATACGTGCCCCTCCTAAATCCCTTTGCTCTTGTCCTCTGCCCCGTCACTGCAGGACGTAATGAAGAAGTTTTTCCCTCAGCTTGACCCAACGAAGGAGTTTGCTGCCAAGCTGATGGCCGCGCTCCCCAAGTCCGTGCCCTCAGGCTCGAGCTTGTCGGTCGCCTTCATGGGAAAGAAGGGTGGCGTAGAGATTGGTTTTGACCAGCGTGGAGACAAGGAGAACAACAGGACCTTTACCCTGAGCGCTGAGGGCGCTGAGGAGCTCGGTGGCGTTCTCCAGATCATGAGGGGCATGATTGGAACAATCGATGACGAAGATTATGCGACAGTGAAGGCCAAGCTTCTCGCCCGCATCCCTGAGATGTTGAGGTAGGTTCCTGACGAACGAACGAATGAATGGAATGGATAAATGGAACTTGTGAGCCCAAAGAGCTGAGATCATTAAAATTGCGGTTAGCTCGGGGGCTGGTGACTGCGCAGGAAATCCTAACGAAGACTATTTTTAGTTTCAAACAACAGTACAGTCCATTCCTTCCATCCTCTTCCTCCCCTCCTCACAATCCCTCAATCTCTGGTTGGGCTACCTCTGCCACTACCTCCGCCACTACCTCCGCCCCTACTGCTATTTTCTCTGAAGCTAGCTCTCATAGTCCTGTCCCCGCCGTCTGAGTCGGGACTTACGCTTGTGCCTCGGCTCCTGGTCCTACCTTGGCTCATACTCCTGCTCCTCATACTCCTGCTCCTGCTTCTACTTCTTGACCTTTCCCTCTTTTGGGCCTTATACTCTTTCTCCCAGTACTCTATCACCTCGTACCAATGGTTCGTCTCCTTTATAGTCGGGACTTCGAACACGTACTTAAGCCTATTGCTGCTTGCAATGTCAGTGCTCTTGAGGCTGAACTGCTTCAAACAGTGCTGTTCGGTCTGCTGCCTCATGAGCTCCCTCTTGCTGTCCGCGTGACTCATGAGCTTCTTCTTCTCTAGCTTGCCTCGCTTCGGGGAGGTGGTAGTCTGCTTTTTCCTACTCTTCACATGTATTCTCCCCTGCGTCTTGACCTTGGAAACCGAAAGGTTCTCGAGAGGGCAGGTAAGTTTTGGATGCCTGTCGCCAAACCTCCTGTACATGCTAAGCTCGCCGTTTGCAATAACTCCCCAGTAGTTCATCTTCTGGGTCATCTTGGAAATATTGTGCGTTCCGGTGCTGCTCTTTGTCATGGCGCTCAGCAAGTCGGAATGAGGGCCCTCAATGGGTCCGCAGACAGCGTGAAGTGAGCACAGCGGCTTTATCTCAATGGTAAGCATCCCCTGCGGAGCCACCTTCTCGTATGCAATGTCGGCCTGCTGCGTGTTGTTGTTCTTGATGACGTACTGCAAGTCTTCCAAGTCCACGTCAAACTTGCCTCCCTTCAGCCACAAATCTTCTTGTCCCAGAGGTATGGCGCACTGCCCCAGGAACTGGTCCCTCATCTCGTCCTCGTCTAGAGCTGTGAAGACAAGGGTGGAGTTCCCAGAGCAGCCCGGAATGAGGAAGTTTTGCGGTTCCCACTCGCAATCAAGGGTTTCCCGCTTAACGCTCGTATCGAAGCGGAGCACCTGATCGCGATGGTGCGTATCGTGAACGGTCACCACCACGTAAGGGTCGGCCGTTGCATGGTCCCTGTTGACGCTAGGCATATTCTGAGCCGCTAAGACGTTTACAATCATTGGCCTCTTCAAGCTCCTGCGGTACATTTTGAACTTTCTGTGCTCCACGTAGCAGCGAATCATCGACTGAAACTTGACGATTGCCTTCCTGTACCTCCGGTACCGAAATCGTTGCAAGAAACCCCGGAGCACCCTACCTATTAGCAAAGCATTGTACTGCTCGTTCTCGGCCTGCCAGAGCCGCCTCTGCTCCTCGTGGAACCAACGCTGGTCCTCGTCCTGATCTACAGAGCAGAACTCACAAACGTAAGGGTTCATCTTCGCCATCATCTCCAAAGGCGGTGAGTTTGAGCGACCGGCCGTGTAGCCAGAGATTTTAACCTCCTTTTTATGTTGTGCCAATTCCTGTTCTGCCTCCCCAGAGCGAATGCACGACATGTAATTATGGAATTCCTTCTTCGTCAAGCAGGACTCGTGGATGACGATATTACAGTACTTGCACGTGACGTCAGCCCCTGGACACGGAAGCAAGCAGCGATCGCAAAGGTACCTTCGTCGCCCCTCCCAGGTGGCAATTGGTTTGGGAGACTCCAGGTTCGTAAGCGTCTTCTGCAGGGGCTTCAACTTCATGCGCTCTCTCACGCGCCGGCGAATCCACATTGCCATTTTTTTCGTGGCCATCGCGTGGTGCCACTTTGTCTGGGCCTCGTCCCTCATGTCCTCCTTGGTCTGCTGCTGTCTCGCAACTTTCTCATATCGCGCTCTGTACGTGCCCTGGCATTCGCTGACAGCGTATTCACTTTCGCGGCTCATTTCCATCAGGGTGGATGCCCCAGTCGCCGGGGCGGGCATCCCTGGAATAGGACCAATGTCGTCCTGCTGAGGGGAGAGGAAGCCTGCACTTGTCCTGCTCGCCCTACTGCTTCGATTGCTCCTCCTGCCCCGGCTCGCGTAGCTAGTAGCCGAGTTGCGAAAGGAGCGAGACGCCGCTGAAGGCGAGGCTTGAGGAGAATTGGACATTAGCTGGAGAGACTGTTGTGGAAGATGGGCACTGGTATTGAGGGTTGAAGGGGGAGTAAAGTACGAGGCGTGATGGGTAGGGGTGGAGCGGAGTTCAGATGGTGAGCAGAGATTAGAGTGAGAGGTCGCGGTCACTTCTCTTCCCTGCTCTTGTTTATTTGCCAGATTCGCAAGAAGCTGGGCCAGGTACGATTTCTGCTGAAAAGACATTCAGTTGGGGGGAGATCATGGAGGCAAGCAGCGACATGGATCGATCGCGTCATGGTGCAAGCTCTAGTCCCAAATTCCAAGGTCCCCTGACGCGCTTGTCTGTGTCTACTTCGGTCAATTCAAGGATTTCTCCTCCTCTAAGCGGCTCCAAGATGTCTCCTAAAGGTGCTGACAGTCCTAGTGAGTTCATGTCTCCTTCAAATGTGCATGCGTGGTCGGGAATTGTGGACCCTGAGCGGCAGGGGATCCTCAGTGGTACTAACGATGCTAACGATAGCACTGTGAGGTATGGGGACAAGATCCGGCTGTTTTCGAGATCCAAGTACATTGAGGATGAGAGCAACTTGGAGGGGGGCTACGTTGGGTACTACTTTAGGAGCAGGAAGGGGGCCAAGGGCGAGGAGGGGCTCATTTTGAACGGCAAGGAAACACAGCTGGCAGTTCTCAGCCCTGCAGGACCAGAGAAGGAGATTCTCTATCATGAGGTAAGGCGAGGAGGAAGGCGACAGATCCTCTATAATCTAATTATTAACTGCCTTCGTTTCTTCTCCCATAGTCGCACTTTCACATCATTGATCCAAATGGTGTTAAGCAAGATGGGGACATTGTGAGGTATGGGGAGGAGTTCGTACTCGTGGATGACTATGGTATGAGCTGGAACCACTCTGCCGGTGGTATGACCAACTATCTGGGCTTCAAAAAGGTTGGAATGCCGGGGGAGCTCTGCCTGACGTTCAGAAAACCTGGGGCACCGCAGGGGGAAGGGACACACGCGGGTGACGGTACTGAGAAGCACTCAAGCCCACTGGTGATGCCGAGTCCTCGGAACGGTGTTCGAAAGCGTGGCGGGAGTGCTTCGCCGCATCCCGGAAGCCGCTCTCCCAATAGGTTTCAAGGAGGTGCCAAGGGGATTCGGAGGATTGTCAACACAGGGAATCCCCCAGTGAAGTTCTACACAGACCATGTGGAACTTATCGTCACTAGAAGTCTCAGGATGAACAAAAAGATCGGGAACCCGATAAGCAACTTCAAGAGAGGCACAAGTAGGGTTCTTGGGGGCTACTTGACGTGCGAAAAGGTAGGATTTCCACTAGACTTCAAAATCCATAGGGCTCCCCCTTCGATCCTCACTGCGACCACATTCTCGTACCATGACTCCATGCGAATGCATTCCTTCCATAACATCAACTGGGGCGAGGAAATTGAGCTCACCGTCCCACTGGACGTCAACCTTGTTGCAACTCAGCCAGTCCTTAGCGTGACTCTAAGCAACGGGCAGTACGCCATGTTCAACCAGTCAGAAATTCTGAAGCAGCCGGGGAAAGCTTTCTGGGTCGACGTAATGGGTGCCCCGATGGGGGAGCCCAGCAGGCTCCTTTGCCAGTTTGACTGCTTCTCTGGAAACGACAAGCTGTCGTCGCTCTCTATCGTCAAATCCAACAGGCGCTTTTTTCTCGTTACCTGGGCATCCGCTTTTATCCTTTTTCTCTCAGCACTTGGGGGGTTCTTTGTGAGCAGAAATAAATTTGTTTACGTCAACCCCGCGTACGACAGCGGGCTGAGTGCAGGGAACGAAGGGGTTTGGTCGTACTATACTTCAGGTATCATTAGTAACGATAGCATTAGCCGCATAGAAGGAGGTGAGAGGAGGGAGGGGAGGGAAGGGAAAGAGCACATGCAGTGCGATATTGTGAGACAGTAAACTCATCCGCGCACACACTAATCCCGTTCAGTTTGCGGCACTGGAGAAGCCTGCGCAGACGAGAAGTACCTTTGGTCAACCACTTCCATCGTGGTATCTTGCGTGATTGGAGGCATCACTAGCCTCCTGGTTGCGACAGGGATGATATTCTACATGTTTGGCAATAGAGTCTTCATGTTACAATTCATCGACAAGATTGGAAGGAGAGAGTGGCAGGAGAATAGGAAAAAGCACTTGGCACCCTTTGTAGCGGTCCTCCTGGGTTGGGAGACGGGTTTGGCAAAGGTAAGTGAACAACGAGAGAGTGAGTGGTCATGGCAGAAAATTTCCTAACAAGTACTCCCTACAGGATGCCGGCAAAACTCCCATGAAGAAAGGAAAGTTCTCGTACCCTGACAAGTACGGTGCTATTGATCCAACTACGGGCCTCCCCCCCCTCCCAGAGCGCTTCCTCATCGCTGAAGAGCACGACAAAGACAAGGCGCTGGAGAGGTGGAGGGACACGTTGAGATGGCGGCATGAGAAGAAAGCGGACGACGTACTCAACGTTCCTCACCCAAAGTTCGACGCCATCAAGAGGTACTATCCGTCTTACTACCACTGCCGAGACAAAATGGGGAACATGGTCTACATCGAGAAACCCGGGGGAGTCGTGCTAAGTAGGATAAAAAAGAATGGAATCACTGTCAGTAAGCTCATCTGGCACTACATGTACTGCATCGAGTACCTTTGGCAGATTTTCTCACCTCTAGAAACGGACCGGCTCACCACCATCCTCGATCTCAAGGGCGTCTCGATATTAATGGTCGTCGGAGATGTCAGAAACTTCATTAAGGGGTGCATTAGTATGACGAGTACGCACTATCCCGCCAGGGGTCACAAGGTCTTTATCGTAAACGCCCCCTCTTGGCTGAACCGGATTTGGAGTTGGATCAAGCCCATGCTCAATGCCCAAATGGAGGAAAAGCTCAAGATTCTAACGGCAGGCCAAAAGCAGACGGCGGAGCTCCTCAAGGCTATCGACGAAGTCAACCTCCCCGTGGAGTACGGTGGGAAAAACGAGACGGTATGTGGAGAGAGCAAATATGACAAGGAGCTTAGGGGGTGGGTTTTAAAGGTGCTCGAGAAGGAGGGCATGGAAATGGAAACGTGGGTGTAGAGGGTAGTATGGGAGAGGGGGTGGAGCAGGGAGGGGGGAGGGGGGGTAATGAGCAAAAAGTTTTATGACGTCGTGGTTACCACGCTGGTTAAGAACGCGAGCAGGAAGAAGGGTGGGGGGGGCATAGATATTAATTTGACTGCCTGCTTTCTCAATATAGACATTGTATTATTGTTAGGGTTATTGTATCTTTTCAAACAGTTACGTGCTTCGTCACTTTGCTACTGACAGAAGTATTAAACAGGAGATCATCAGAGTGACAAATATCTTCGCTACAAAGCTCTTTGAGAGGTTCCCGAAGAACCTCCACCGATCCTTCGTCGTCTTTGCACCTGTACGTAGGCTCCAATACTTAGAGTGAAAGACACCCAAGCCTCCAAAAACTTCCATGAAGACGCAGTAGAAGTCCAGTATGACTTCCGGGCCTACTTGAAATGAGACGATCGAAAAGATTTGTGATCTATCCACAGCTTGACTTGCCTCGAGGTTTAATGCGCCCGTAGGGACAGCGAAAATCAGGATTGCCACAGCTGCAGCACAAGACAAATATTCCACAACCATATCATTATTTCCATCCTGTGCGCGTAGCATTCCCCTCTTCCTGTAAGCAACCTTTTCCTCTTCCGTCCATTTCCCTCCTTTTCGCAAACCATCCTTTAGGTAGTTGTTGAAAAAGAAGACCCTAACGCCCATCTCTAAAATGCATCCGAACAGCGACATGAGCTGTGCAATCTGCTGGGAAGGGATAGATAGCTGGAGGACCCTACAGAGCAACGCTGTAGAAAACTCATATGCGAAAAGGATGACATCGGCAATCCAGACACTAAGCCCATCGCCTACGAACTCGATAAGTTTGATTTCACCCTTGTTGCCCGTGACTTTCACCAAGAGAGCAAACACAGAGATTGCCGCTTTCCATGCGTCAGTGCCATACGCATTGTATAGCGCAAATATGAGGGACGTGTACACAACAATTATTACGCAGATAAAGAGAACGGGGAGGGCAGCGATCACGGCAGCTTTCAGTCGTTGTTTCTTTGTCTTCTTCGTCTTTACTTTCACCATCTCTCCGTTGTCAGAGGCAACTTTGTCACGGGTTCTTTTTACAGCCAATTGCATCAAATCTCCAATGCCTTTACCCATGAGATCAGGAACAGAGGAACTGCATGCCCCCATAAAGACGCACATAATGACAACTAGTATGTCACTCCCTAGACTTTTGCCACCGCAAGCGTAATAAACAGTTGGCAAAAACGCCGGAATTGCCATGAGGAGGAAGAACCTGGAATAGAAAACCAACGGCACGCCCTTCTCAACCCCAAATAAACAGACCGCATTCGCGCTCGCCCAAGAAAATGCGCATACTAAACTGAGAAATTGCTTTGTCCGTCTTTCTCTCTCGTCAGAATAAATATCCACAAACTCTTCTCGACCGTAATCCTCGATCGTCGAGTTAGTTCCAAATTGAAGTACAGCAGCGTCTCGGATAGAAACTCCTCTTAGAAAATTCCGAAATACGTAGATTACCCCTGCTGTAACGACGCATAGCAAAGCAGATATGAGCAACATGACTCCGATATTCCATGTTGTCTGAACGAGCGCTTCCTTGGGTGTGATGTCTAAGTTATGTGCTTCCTCGCCCTCCTCGAAGCCGCTCTTAATTGCAGCCTTATCGGCGTCCATCCTCTTGCCTAGCTTCAACAAAGAATCAAGAATGTCTTTTGCCTGTGTTGCTCCCCTCCTGACACCAGGTGCTTCGACCGATGTCAGCGCTCTCTCGGTCCCATGACTAGCCTCTTCTTCCTCTTTCACCTCCCGCTTGCCCCTTTCCTCCAACTCCTGTAGACAAGAGATAGCGAGGATGGACAAACCACTGGGGGTGTCCTCTCCATCAGCAAAGGCCTTGATTTGAGCGAGGCCGTGATGGGAGACTGTGCCGAGCACTCCGGACATTGCCTTACGGAAGTCATCAAGGATGTCGGCAGTGGGGTCGGCAGTGGGGGCTTTGAGAGCCGAAGATTTGTCCATGATAAATGCCAAAGGCGATCGGTTGAGAGTGAGGTTGAGAATTTAAGGCACTTGAAATTACTAGACGGGTGTTGTATAGTAGACAGTTGCCCCTAAAGGTAAGATTTATAGGAATAGGCGCCTAAAGTGTATGGGGAAGATGAAATAAATGAGTAAGGGCTCAATGCTACAAAACCCCGAACCTAACATACGGACATTGTCCGAAGCCTGAATTAAATTATTTCGGACTGAATACAGATCCGTGGGTGTTTGGTGATGAAGAAACAAAGAATTCGTTGCTTTTTGAGATGAAGTTGGTGAGTTTTGTTGATAATTTACTTGGACGGGATGTTCCTTGACATTTGTCTCTGGAAGCCTTACTTTTTAAAAACCGAAAAACCTCCATTCTCTTTTTTTAGTGGCGCTTCCTATCGCTTGGTCGGAACCTTGAAGTCAAGAACTCTAACTCCCATAAACCAACAGATTGATGTTGTCGCAGCTGCTGCTCTTATTGCACCGGTCTATGGCTGCAAGTGGGCCGGACTTGCGAGGAAACTCGTTGGGGAAATGGATGAGATGGATTCACGAAAGGCTGCATCTGTTGTTGAAAGAACTCCCAATCCAATGAAGGAGTCAGATCTCCCATATTATCACTATGATTCTATCGGGGACTTCGAGATGAGGTGGGGCTTCGAGGGTGAGGGAAAGGAGGAGCGAGTGGATCTCGAGTTCACCCTCTACTCTGACATCTTCGTTGGGATTGGTTTCGATTGCACTAGCTCAAAAATGTGCGACATGGTGGTTGGCAATGGTGGGGGGAGGAATTCCGCGTTCGTCGAAGATTACTTCGAGGTCGAGGGAGACCGCGAGCCCCACACTGACGAGGAGCTTGGAGGAACGAATGATCTTGAGGTTGTCGAGTTGAAGTATGAGAACTATGCGAGCGTGCTGAGGTTCAAGAGGAAGCTCGACACGGGGGATAAGTGGGATGCCGTCATCAAGAAGGGTTACATGGATTTGGTTTATGCGTGGTGCGAGGAGCCCTTTTGCGTGGACACGCATAGTGCCCACGCTCCGGGCAGCTGGAACATCATCTCCGTCGACATGAGCGGGACAAACTCGAAGGTCGCAAAGGAGGTTGCAATGGGTAGGGGTAAGGGAGGTAGCGACGATGCCGATTGCAGATCCGGCAGTGAGGACCTTTGCTCGTGCAGTCAGTTAATGAAAAGGGGTGTTATTCCGTCATTTGATGAGTGCACGCAGGAGGCTGCCGTCGACTACTGTAAGCAGCACGGAGCTTGCGGGGATGTTTCAACGTACTAGAATTGGGGGGGGGTGTCAAGGACGAAAGTGAACAAGGATAAGTTGAATCAGAATTGAATTATGTTGGGTACTGATACAATATACAACTAAGGCCGGCTCTTCCTCCTTATACCAGGAGAACGCCGTTAATGCATCCGTCGAGCTCCGGGTTGTTGGTAACCTGAGCGAATTTACCCCAGACGACCTTTCCGCTCGTCGTAACCAGGCCCAGGTCGGAGACGTTGACCTCGATGACAGTTCCCTTGGTGATGACCCCGAGGTTCGTGTAAAGAGTGGAGGAGGGGTTCTTCTTGACGCCGATGATGTCGAGGTGGAAGGTTGCCTTAAGCTCTGGGTGGGTGATGTGGGCCTTCTTGAAGCGGAGACCGGTGGGGCGGATAAAGCGCTCGTACTTGGGGGCCTTTCGGGTGTAGTTATCACCGACGAAAGTGACCTTGGTCACCATCCTCTTCCATGCCTTGTTCCTCTTGGTCCCAGTCTTGAGGACCTTGAACATTTCATCGTCCGCCACAGGCTTGACCTTGGGGATGGGAACGTCCCACTTTCCGGCCTTCTCCTTCCTTTTCTGCTTCACCGTGTTCGACAGCACCTTGGCGCGGCTCACTCCCTCACGGTCTAGCAGGTAAGCAGGCACAGCCCCATCTGCCACTGCGTCATCATTGGCGTGCTTGTTGCCGCGCTCGTTGTGCTCGGCGATGGTCTTCCTCATGGCGGCCTTCTCCTTAAACCGCTTCTCGTTGTAGAGCTTAGCGCGGATCCCCGTGACCTTCTGAGCGAACTGGGCCTTCTTGTGAACAGAGCGGGCCTCCTTCTTCCTCTCACGCTCCTCCGCGTCCATACGGCGGCCGTGAAGCTTGCGGTGGCGCTCCATATGTTCATGCTGTGGAGTTGTTCGGAGTTTCGCGGGGTGAGGGAAAGGAGGGAGGGCAAGGTGAGACATGGTTTGGAGGTCGGGTGGGTTGAGAGGTTAGGGTGTTTATAATTAGATTGGGAATGAATTAGGGTATACAATTTGTCCAGTGTTCGTACCTGAGGCATATTGTACTATTAGAGTTGTATTGATTGATATTCGTATATGTTATGAAGATTAAATTGGGGAAGAAACAATTCCCCTGGTTGGTTCCTGGTCCAGCAGGTCCCTTCCCTGGTGGAAAAATAGGGAAATTCTTTAGAAATGATTAGATCGACGTCCCGGTTTCTTGACCCCCTAAGATCTGCTCTTCGAACTACTACGTCCATTTTGAGCGATAAAATTGGTCTCCTAGATGGGATAAAAAAGGACGACTACACTCGGGCTTGTCCTATTGTTGGTGCATCTGTTGGGCAGCACGTACGTCACTCTCTGCACCACATTACACTCGCGACGCAACCTTTGTTGGAGGCTAGGGGGGCGGAGACGGTGCTGGATTACGACGAAAGAGTTAGGGGTGATGTGATTGAGACTGACAAGGTGAGAGGTGGCGAGAGAGACCAGTAGAAAGGCGAGCGAAGCAAGTAGGGCGTGTTGTGTGTCGTGTGCCATCTGCTGTGTGAAGATAATTGCAGAGTGGTTTTCGCTCGCTTTATGTGTGGGTGGTTTCTCTCACCTCACATGCTTCTCTCACCGCACACTTTTATTCACTTCTCTCCCCGCAACAAATGTCTAACTCATCGTCTCGCCCCCGAATCTAGGAGTACGCAAAGGCTAGGATGCAGGAGCTTCAGTCTGCACTCAACATGGCCGACTTCTCCGGTCGTGGTCGCGACAGCGTTTCAGTGACCTTTGCCCTTTCCCCCTCCGGCAATGATTTCGTTCCCTTTTCCTCCACGATAGAACGTGAGGTGGCGTTCGCTTCTCACCATGCGCTGCACCACATGGCCATGATTAAGATAGCGGCGAAGGAAACTTTGGGGAAAGAGGTGGACGAAGGTTTCGGGGTCGCACCAGGGACAAAGAGGTTCCTCGAGAAGCAGAAGATGGAGGGGGGCGCGCAAAAGCGGGGTATGTCGACAAGGGCGGGAGCTTCATCGAAGGAGATGTCAACGAAGAGCGACGGGAAGGTCCCGGCGCTCACATACTTCAGCGCCTGGTTCTGCCCCTTCGCGCACAGGTGCACGCTGGCGCTGGAACACCACCAAGGGTTCCTTGACTACGAGTGGAAGGAAAGCCTGGGGTGGGAGAAGAGGGACAACGATGATGGGGAGGTGGAGAACGGGAAGGACTGGTTCTACCACTGGAAAAGCGAGGAACTGCTGGAGTGCAACCCTGCCGGGATGGTACCGACGCTGAAGGACGACAGGGGAAGAGTCGTGAGCGAGAGCATTGTGACAATCGAATACGTTGATAACCTTGTAAGGGGGGGCGGTGGGAGGCAAGAGGCGGAGCTGCTGGTGCCTAGGGATGACCCCGTCGAGGAGGCGAGGGGGAGGGTTTGGGCGGACAAGGTGGCGAGGGAAATGTGCTCGCCGTATTACAAGATCCTGGTGAGGCAGGAAGAGGAGGAACAGAGAGAGGGGTTGAAGGAGCTTCTGGAGGGGATGGAGAGGTTCAGTAAGGAGCTTAGGAAGACGGACGGAAGGTTGTTCATGGGGGGGGAGAGGATAGGGGTCGTGGACATGACGCTATTTCCCTGGGCGTGGAGGTTCTACGTGTTTGAACATTACAGGGGGGAGGAGTTCGCGATCAAAAGGGGGGGGAAGGCGGTGGAGGGGTGGGATGTTGAGCCCTTTTTCGACTGGTTGGATGCCATGATGGAGAGGTGAGCGGTGTGATAAGCGTTTGTGACAAGTTAAGTAACATATCTAATGAACCCCCCCCCCCCCCCCGTCCCCTTTCTCCCACAGGGACAGCGTCACTCGGACTTTGCCAGATGTTGATAGGTATTTGGAGCACATCGGCAAGTACGCAAGCGGCAGCGCTAGAAGTAAGGTCGCTGAGGCGGTTAGGAGGGGGGTGAGCGCACACGAGTATGATGACACGAAGGACGCGAGGGATTAGAAATGGTTTTGAATTTCGTTGGTTGTTACCAAAACTCTACTTGTTTGTTTTCTCTCCATACGTGCATCTTTCTCCTCCTTCCTTTGTTGTATGGGCTGTTAGGATTACTTTCCTGTCGGGATCTAGGAATTTCAACCATCGCCTCTTGCACTGTTTGTTTGTCCTCTTGCCCCCCTCCTTTTTCTCCCCCGCAATCACCTTCCAACCACCAAGAGTAATATTCTCCCCCTTCTTAAGCCTTTCCCCAACCAAACTAGCCAGCTCATTATCTTCCTCCTTAGTCCATGCCCCCTTTGCGACCGCAGGATCAAGCGCGCACTCCCACCTTAGCTTGCATTGCTTCCCTGTCCTGTTCCCCCCCTTGAGCTCCTTCTGAATCTCCTGGTTCCACCTTCCTTCCACACCATACTTCTCAACCAGCTGAATCAAGCTCTCGTCCTCCTCCTTGCTCCAGCTCCCATGGGTCAATGAAGGATCGAGGATAGTTGTCCAGCGCTTGCGGATGTCGTTCTCGTGACGCTTCACGCGAGATTTACCTCCATGGAGCTTTGCAATCATGGACCAACGTTTAGGATGGAGCTTCTCCAGGGCGATCAAACGTTTGTCTTCCTCCTTTGTCCAAGGTACGCGCTCCTTCTTGGGCTGTTTAGCCGCAGATGTGGGGGTGGATGTGGGAGTGTCGAGCTTACCGGTGGTGGATGTGGGAGTGTCGAGCTTACGCTTAGTTCCAACTTTCGGGGGGGTAGAATTGGTAGTGGTGGTTGTGATCGTGGTAGCAACGGCAGTGACAAGCTCAGTCTTTTCCGAATCCACCACTTCATTCTCCACCATCTCCTCTTTCCCCTTCTTTTCCTTCTTTTCCTTCTTTTCTTTCTTTTCCTTCTTCGCCCTCTTCTCCACCTTTACTTTCTTCTCCTTCTTCTCCACCTTTACTTTCTTCTCCTTCTTCTCCTTCTTCTCCTTCTTGGATTTTGAAGAAGAGGTTCTGTCGGAAACCTCTTCAGCCGGTGCCATCGCTTTTTGAGAAAGAAAAAAGGTGTTTGTGATCGTCTACGAATGGTGGTCCCTGTTAATCTGGTCCAGTAAGGATTGATTGGCTACGGGGAGCGCTGGAGTGGGGAGTTTACACGTTAAGTTAAGAGGGAAGAAGAATATTTTTATCAATAGTTGCGGGAGTGATGTGTTCCAGGGTTAATTCAAGTGCCAGAAAAAATAGAAAAAAATTCCAAATCCTTCTTTTTGCACTGATCATTACATGTTTTGATATATCAATTTACAATCAATATTGACCATATAATTAATTTCTTCATAAAATTTTGAATGCTCTAAGATGAATTTTGATTCACTGAGGCATTTCTACTTGTGAATATAATTTTAATGATTAAAAATGATCTATACATATAATTTGAGAACAATAAATAAAATAATAAAGTTGATGATAAATATTAATAAATACTTTTTTGTGCCGATCTTAAGGTGTTCTAGATATATCATATATATATTTTGATATATTGATAAGCATATTAAGAATATTTCAAGTGAAATAAAGTCAAAGTACAAATTCTAGAAAAAATTTCTTGTATTTTCTTTAACCCTTATTACCAGAACATTAGGGCAGTTTACGCCCTTCACTTGATGACCAGACTCTCAACGGCAAGTTTCCTACTCCTAGTCATGCTACTTTCCCGTATATCTACCACAGGGGCATTTTTTCGCACAATCGTCACTCGGTCGGTCGGTCGGTCACTTACTTATCGCTCCTCACCCCTTTGTGCTAATTTCCGACCTGGTGAGAAGTTCATCGTGGAGGTTGATCACTTTGGTCCTCTTGGGGCATCCGTTAATATCCTTAAGGATGATTCTGAAGACGCAGGTGAGAGAGGCATTCCATCCATCATCAACTTCACTGCTTCTTACTCAAGCTTCTTACTCACTGCTTCTTACTCCCTCCAACCCCACAGAAATCATAGGGAGCGGTCTGATCTTGCAGCGGGATATTCACAAGTTTCGTGAATCCAGGGACAATGTCGATGTTGTAGTCGGTGAATTGTTGGATGGCTTCTGCCAGAGGGACCGTAGGGAGGATGGGAGGGTGGACATCTCACTCTTCCCAGTTGGCATCAACAAGCTCAATTCCGTCCGTGATATGATATTGGCTGAATTGGACCAATGTAATGGCAGGTTAGATATTGGGGAGAAGGTGAGCAAGGAGGAATGAGAAGGGCAACTCCCTATAAACCCATATCTAACCCCCCATGACACCTCCAACCCCAGTCATCCCCCGAAGTCATTGAGGAGGTATTCGGTGTGGGTGTTTCCAAATCGAATTTTAAGAAAGCGTTGGGGATGTTGTATAGTGAACAGCTGATCAAGAGGCCAGGTGCGAATGAGGTAGAACTTCTGTGAGTGTTAGGCGCCTAGTGGCAAGTGTATACACGTTCCTTTCTATTTTAAACGCAAAATGAAGCGATTATACACACAAATGGACTTTTATTTCCTTCATTCCCTCCCCTCTGAGTGGCTGCAACAAAGAGCGAACGAGTTTTAGTTAGTTAAGATGTGTTCATCGCTGCATGTATTCCAACTCCATACCAAAACTCCTGCGACTCCACTCCCTCGCGGCTCGCCGCTTTGCTCACCTTCCCATACTCGACCCTCTGTTTCTCCTCTCTGGGTTCAACTCTGGGTTCCTCGCTGGGCTTGAGAAGTCTTTATCGCAAACGCAATCGCTCTGTAGGGCAGTAACGTCTACAACGTCCCAGCTAACCGACTGCGATATGGAGCCCATATTCGAGGACGAGTACGGCGTACCGTACTCGAACAGTATAAGTTCCCCCTTCTCCATTTCCACCCAGTTCTCATCGCTCGTTAGTGGCTGCGTGGCAATAACCGCGACCTGGTCTTCCTCACAAGTAACATCAGCAAAGTCTATAGCCACATCGCAGTCAATCAAGCTCGCTGGTTTAAATGGCGGTTTCCTCACCAGGTAATGCAGCCCGTTCCAGACAGTTGACCCCGGCCTTCTCCCAGGGTAAGAGAACGCGAATTGCACCCCTTCCCCGCAGCAGAGTAGGAAGTTAAATATTGGAAGCTGGTCCTCGATCCCCCCCTCCACCCTGCTCTCCTCCGTCCCCCCGAGCCTAGCGTATTCGTTCCCCCCCTCTACAATCTCCACACACAGCACCTTGACAAAGTCGTAGAGCTCCGCGCTGCTAGGGAGGCCCTCGCTGACGTCGAAGTGGTTGGCGATCGCGTTCATGATCTCTACGAATACCGCCTCGCTGTCCGTGGTGCCGACAGGATTGAAGACCCGACGTGCGTTCATGGTCGTTTTGCAGGCCGCTGGGGAGAGCTCGGTGAAATTGAAGCTCGGGGATCTATGAAGGGGTGGGGGGGGGAAGGGGTCGTCGGTTGATGACGGGTGACTTGACCTTGGGGGGGTGGGAGCGGTGGGGGAGAAAGGAGTGGCGGGACGAAGGCCAAGCTGAAAGGCACGACCGAGACCTGGTCGTTGGCCGTGGGAGAAGTGGGGCAGGTCACCATTGTGCGCGAAGCTGGGAAAGCGACGAGTAAAGAAGACGCAATGGGTGAGAATAATTCAGTTCGGCGAGATGAGGCGTGAGCATCATGGATGATGTGTGACGTCTAAACAAGTCTCCGCCTAAACTTTTGGTACATAGATCTGCCCAATTGTCTTCGGAAGCCAACTTTCCGTCTCGAACATGAATGAGAAACAACATTCAGCAAACCACTCACCACCAATTGATGCCCCACAGTTCCCTGGTGAAAGGATGGACGTTCTCAGTGCACGTCTCACCAATCGTCGCAAGCCTAATATGCGCTAACATGTTGTGAGTCTTCACTGGCAAGTTGCACATCAAACTGGCAATCGGTGAAGAGCACGATGGGGACGGATCAATGAACGTCCTCAGCCCTTTCCCCTGAAACACCCCCAGACCCCACCCATCTGCATGTTTGTCTGTCCCCCCCCCACGCTTTGTGAAGCCCTTGAAGCTAAAAGTGAAGTCAGTTGGTCTGGCAGCGTTCATTCTGGGAGGAAAAAAGCGTGACAGGGAACACGATAGGGGACACGATGGGAAGAATTACGTTAGAAAAGATAAGTTTTGCGCCAAGTGTGTGTTAACGTGCTTCTAACCCTCGAAACAGGCCAGTCAGTCAATTGCAACAAGTGCACCTTCGACTCAAGGTTGGGTTTATTTTCTCCTTGATGGAACAAAATGCGCTATATATTTCCTCAAGATTCTCGCAAAGACTATATATCAACACCATACTTACCCCATGAGCTGGCACATGATAGACAGAGAACAAAAAGAAGGAGAAAACTACAACTTCGCCTATGAGCTTCTTGGGACCCCCCAAACTTGAGGAGGATGACAGAGAGAATGGGCTTCCCACACCCTTCTTGAGGCAAAACGAAATAACAGTTAGTACAATCAACCACACCTAAACGTAACCCGGACTGTATATACCGTTAGAGAGATATTATCGAATACCGCCTATCACCCTTGCGTTCCCTACATTTTGCTATAACCCTCAACCCCCAACCATCTCGCTCTTTTGAACGACCATTGGCCCATTCCAATTTGTCCCTTTTTGACGTCATTTTAACGATCGCTCCCCACAGGGTTTACTACAACCCCCCCCCCCGCCCCCCCGTCAAACCTTTATCTTACCCCGTCCCCCTGCCCCCTCCCTCCCCCTCCCTCTAATTCTGCAATCTGCAAACCCACAGTTAACACCATGCTACCCCCCCCTCCTCCCAACGCCGCCCCCCCACCCCCGCCTTCCGTTGACTACTTCAAGCTCTATATCATCCGCGGTATCACTTGGTTTTGTGCGCTTGTAATGTTCGCAGTCATTGCCTCCATTGACTACAATGGGGTTTCCAAGAATGATGGACAGAAGGTGAGGGAGACGGTATATGGGGTCGATGGGGTGAAGAAAAATTCATGGCCGACACGATGAGATGATTTTATTTATCTCGGCATGACGCACACACCTAACCCCCTCCTTCCCCTCCCCCCCCCCCCCAGTTTGCCATCACAATGGGTGTTCTTGTCTGGCTGTACAACACGATCCTTCTCGCCAACTACATCGGCGCAAACTACGCTCACCACGAAATCATGCCTGTCGATATGGTCGAGTCCCGCTTCGCCAAGCCCATTGACTTCTTCCTTCTCTTCATGTTCTACACTGCCACCATTTGCATCTCTGAGGACTCCTCAACCACCTGCAAGTACACCTCGGAGAATCCCTGCTCGAAGCTCTCCGCCGGAGCCACCTTCGGCTGGTTCGCCTCCATCGCGATCCTCCTCACCATATTCTACCGCGAGCCTGAGGCCTTCAAGAGGCTTGTGAAGGGAATGAAGAACGAGTCCTACAACGACATCGACGGGCCAACCGTCACGGGGCCGACCGGGAGCATCGGGGGAGCGCCTGCGCAGGGGACGGGACAGCCGCAGCAGAAGGTCGTGGATCTGTAAAATTTAGGGAAAGACAAGAGAGATGACGAAGCAAGATAAGGAGAGAGAAATAAATAACATTCATTACAACAAAACAACAAATTTATGTTTTCTCCCGGCGCTAAACCGCCTTACGGAATTTGTAAAAGTGGGAGAGGAACTCTGCCGAATCTGGGGTGATGGATCCGCAGGGGGAGTAATATTGGTTAGAATCATTGAGGATCTCTTGTCCCTCGCCCCACCACCCCCCTCCCTCACCTAAGGTTCCATCACCGTCTAAATCCCACTCCATAAATAGGGCGGTCAACTGCTGGTCAGTAAGCTTGACGCCCAGAGCCTTCTTCAGCTCCTGCTTAAACTCAACCGGTGACATCGCCCCGCCGCTCAGAAAGCCCCCCAAGCTTTGGCTCCGGGGGTTGAAGCTCTCGGCGGCTGACTTGAGCTTCTGGATGGCCTTCCTTAAGTCGTGGATTGTGAACTTGATGGCAGTCAGGTCCGCGCAAGGGACTTGAAGCTTCTGAGAGTCCTTCAGGTTCCGAATGTACTCTTTCTGCCTCTGCGAATATCGAAGAGAGAGGAGGTAAGGTTGAGGATTACGCACAAGAGGGGGTGTGTGTAAGGGGACAATGGGAGACTTTGATTACGTTAATCAGCAATGGCGGCACCTCCGACCTCTTTCTGCTCACCTGATCTTCCTCCTTGTTAGCCTTGATCCTCTTTTTCTGTTCGTCCCTCCTTAATGTGAAGAAGGCCGACAAGAACTCGCTCCCACTGACCCCCCCATCCCCGTCGCTGTCGAAGTGTCCCACCAAGCTGCTCAGCTCAGGTAGCGTCAGGTCTATCTTCAAAACCCTCTTCAGCAGGTCCTTGAATTGGTAGGGCGTCATGGCCGCGCCCTGGAAGCTCTGTAAGCTGATGTTCACCCTCTCGTCGTACATCAAGGCTGCCCTCCTAAGCTTCTTCAGCGCGCTCACGAACTCCGTCTTGCTATAAGAGCACAGCTTGATGGAGTTCAATTTGTCCTCCAGCTCCTTCTCCCTCTTCCTCTTTCCCTCCTCGAATTTTTCCTTGTGGGCCTTCCTATACCTCTCCATTTCCCTGAACTGCTCCCTATCTACCTCCCGCCAAAGGTCGAAGCACCCTTTCAAGAACTCTCCCCCGTCCAAGGTCCCGCCGCCGTCTTTGTCAAAGTGCGCCATTACGGCACCGACCTGCTTAGGGGACAGGAAGACGTTGAAGAACCTGCGATGCGAGGATGAGCAAGGCGAAATGTGGGTCAGTCAGTGGGTCAGCAGGGATGCAAAGAGAGCAAGTTGGCGAAAAGCAGTGTGCCACAATACTACTACTGACTACCCCCTCGCTTGCCGCTCCCCGCTTCGCTCGTCGACCAGTCTCACCTCGCAAGGTTGTTCCTAAATACGTGTGGGGACATTCCCCCTCCCTCAGAGAAAGCCGCAAGGGGACTCGGGCCGCACCCCGTCCTACTGCTGATTGTCCTCCCCGCGACCTTGATCTTCTTTAGGCCCTCTTCCAAATCCTTCTCCCCCCAGTCGTCCATGTCGACCAGCTCCTTCATCCTCGCTTCCTCCTTCTTAATCGCATCCAATTCCAGCCTTTCCTTGTTCGCCTTCTTTTTGACCTTGAGTGCGTTGGCCTGCTTCTTCACGAAGGCCTGCTCCTTCTTCTGCAACCTAAAGAACATGCTTAGGAACTCTGACCCGTCCACCGTCCCGTCCCCGTCCAAGTCGAACGTGTCAACCAGTGCCCCGAGTTCCGCCTTGGTGAATGTCAAGTCGAAGGTCCTCCAAAGTTGCTCTCTGAGCTCAATCGGGTCCATCCCGCTACACTGGAAGCCCTTGAGCCCAGCGAACCCAGTCCTTGACATGTCCCACCCCGCAGCGGCTTGTGCGATGATCTCGACTGCGCTCTGGAGATCGTCCTCCGCCCAAGGTTCCACGCACTCCGCGCACCTCTCCTCATGTTTCTTTTCTAGTTCAGCTTCCTCCTCCAAAACCTTTCGCTTCGTCTCCTCCTTCTCCCTCCTCTTGTCCTTGGACCTCTCCAGTTCTACGCTCCTCTTCATCCTGAAGAAGAGATTTAAGAACTCAGAGCAGCTAATCATTCCATCCCCATCCAAGTCGAAGACCTCGCAAATGGCGTCAAGCTCCGCTGGTTTCATCCTGATCCCGAACGCCTGCGATGAGCGAAGCGAATCGCGAAAAGGTTTGTGTTAGTATAGTGTAGACTATATGGTCACTATATGGTGCACGAGGCTTATGCCGTGCGAATTGTCGTTCCCGCGACGCTCTTTTCCTTTTCCTTTTCTCCTCCTCTCACCCTTTTTAGCTCCGCAGCGAAGACCGCCTTTGACATATCACTCCCCTTGAACCCTTCAAGTTGTCCGTCTTTACCTCCAAAGTTTGCCGCCGCCTTGGTAAGCTTCTCAATCGCGTTGGTCCTCGCTTGCTCTTCCCTGTCGATGCTGACCCTGATCTTGTACAGGGCTCCGATGTCGAGCTTGCTGGGGGACATGCCGACGGCGTGCCTGTGCGCCCCCCACTTGGATTTATCAGACCGTTTCTTCTTCTCGCCCTTTAGCGTCGAGTGCCGACGGAGCTTATCGAACAAGTGTTTGGTCCTGCGATGAGTGCGTACATGAGTTAAGACTCGCAAGACGTTTATAAAAGTGCGTTCAATGTTGTCACCTCCGCTCCTCTTCACGACACGCCTTCACCTCCCTTCCCTTCTCACCTTCCCCCCCTTTTAGGCCCCTTCCCAACCTCAAACTTGTCCCTCTCCTCCGGCTTATCCATATGGTTCGCCGCGTACCCCAGCAGTGCCACGAGCATTTTCTCCGGATGCACTTGCTCCGGCTCGTTCGGTTGTAGGTGCGTGCAAAGTTTGCTTACCTCCATCGGGGAAATCGTTACGGTTGGGAACGCCAGCTTGAAGGTGTGGAAGAGCTCGACCTTGGTAAGGGGGGGGGAGGAAGGAGAGAAATGTTTGGAGACCTCGGATTGGACGCAGGATGAGTTGGAGATCGCGTTGGCGACTTCTATGGAGACGCGGGTGAGGATTGACTTGGGGGCTAGGGGGAGAGAGGTTGGGGAGGAGGTTGTGGGGGAAGGGGTGGGTGCGCCATTTAGACGCCAGAGGCCAGAGAACTCATCAAACACAAGGAACTTCGACTTTGGGAACCTCCTCCCTTTATCGATCTCCCTTATCTGGTTGGCCCTCTCATCACTATGTCCAAGCATGTAGTATGCCTTCTGCAGTTTCTTAGGGTCTAGACTTGCGTCTGCTTTACCATTCAATAGGACCTGTTCAAGGAGCATGCGACGTTTGTTGGGAGATAGGCTCAGGCCTCCAACATCCCTCGAGGACTTAACTGACTTGTTTATTGATGGAAGCATTGGACTAAGGAATGTGAAAAACGACGGAGGGAGAAGAGGTGCGACGGGCGAGGAAATGGGAGGAGACGGAGCTTGCTTTACGAAAGTAGGGGGTTTGGGGAGGATGTAGAGGGAGGAGTAGAATGGATGAAGCCTCGGCAAAAGGGTCTTGTTATCTATTTTGGGAGTCTCAACTCCACAACAAATAGGTAGCCACACCTCGTATTTCGTGTATTTTTTCGCGATCTCGTAACTTTTCCCGAGAACTTTTTCTATACTCAGTTGAATTTGACGTTCTGGTTTGGTGTTTAGTCCATATTTGCCCCATCCCATAACGCCTCCCTATTTATATCTTCTCCTCTGTGCTCCCTTGCTTGCCACAACTTCCCAAATCAATAGGTCTCCGAAAGCATGAATGACCTCATAGTATACTCCCATGAAGACGAAGAGATCATAAGTGATAGTGAAGGTAGTGAATATGGAGAGAGCAGCACAATCGGGACAACAATGGAGGAAGAACTGTCCTCAGAGCTGTCCTCCTTCTCTAATGATCCAGCGATAGCAGAGGTACTAAACAAGAACGTCAACTTAGCCGACTACTCTACCGTCCTTGAGGAGCAGCTCGCAGAGAGTGAGAAGATATGCGTTGAGGCATACGCTGGGAAGAGCAAGAGCCTGGCCAAGCTGCAGACCAACATCGACGACTGCGACAACATACTGGCGGGAATGCAGGAGATGTTACTGGGCTTTCAAGCGGACCTGAGCGGCATCTCAGACGAGATTAAGCACCTGCAGGAGGAGTCCATGACCATGGGAGTCAAGGTGAGAATGGCAAAATGGGTAGTTAGAATGGCCGATTAGAATGGCCTAATGGCCAGTTAGAATGGCCGATTAGAATGGCCTAATGGCCAGTTAGAATGGCCGATTAGAATGCCCAACTATAATGCCCATTTTGAATGACCAATAGCACGATAATGACAAATACTCTTGAATGTTGAAGGCGGCACAACCCAATTGTAATCTTCTGTGCAATCCTTTGTGCAATCCTTTGTGCAATCCTTTGTGGATTCTTCTCGCGACTCGCTCACGCTAATCCAAACTCTAACCGAACGCAAAACCTTCGCTCATCCCTCCTCTCGACGCCGTGCTCCTATCCTCGCCTCATCTAAGCTTCGAAACCGGCGTTCCGCCGAGCACGGTGTCCGCGGTTTCCTCTCCAACGTCGTAATATCCCCCTCCCTCGCCGCAACTATCTGCAACGGCGCCATCTCCACCACCTACCTCGCGTACGTAATCGAGCTGAACGAGAAGCACAAATACGTCAGCAGCAGGGAACCACCGAAGGACGGGACTAGCTCGGACATTGCACCCCTGGACACGGTGGCGGGGAAGGAAATGAGGAGCCACATCGAGAAACTTAGGCTCAAGGCCGTGGAAAAATCTAGGGAATACTTCATTAATGTAATATCTGAGGTGAGAAAGGGAGAGAGAGAGAGAGAGACCGGAGAGCACGTCGCACTAGACACTCACCCCCCCCCCCAAACAATTCCCCAATTTCTTTCGATCCTCGCTCCGCTCGTTACTCAGCTACGTCGGGCCAAGACGAACGTGCGCATGATCCAAACCACGAAGCTCCTGAAATACAAGCAGCTGATAAAGTTCCTCGACGACGCCGCCCCCGACGTCCACCAGGAGGTCCGCAACATTTACGCCGAATCCATGACCAAGACCATCTTCAGCCTCTTCAAGACTTACCAGCAGCAGCTGGCGAAGCTGGATAGCAAGATCGCGGGGAAGCACGACCTGATATGCGTAGACGAGAAAGCGGTCAAGGACATGTTTAGCACGAAGATCAACATGTCAAAGAGGTCGGACCCCTTCTCCCTGGGGGACAGGGGGAGGGTGCTGGACATCAAGGAAGAAAAGCCCATTATGGTGCACATTGCGACAGCGGAGAAGGTGAGATAATTGCTTGCGAATACTTGTGGGATGTAACATTTTTACAAACCCCACACTTACACTGTACATCTCGCTACCACTACACTTCGCTCCCACTCGCTCGTAGGAGAAGGTAAGAAAACGGTATTGAGCAGAGAACGGAATCTTAAACTTCATGCCAATCACCCCAACCATTTTTTGCTAACATTGCGCGCTTCACTCTTCGCAGTATCCCTACGAGATGCTTTTCCGATCCGTCATGAAGCACCTGATGGACGCCGCGACGAACGAGTACGCCTTCACCAAGCAGTTCTTTGCTGATAACTCCCGTGAGATCTTCCACCAGATCTACACCAAGACTCTCTCCCTCATCCTGGAGAACCTGGAAAACTTCCTTTACAACTGCCACGACGCCGTCTGCCTCCTCCTGATGATCCGCCTCACCGAGTCAAACAGGAAAACGATGAAGCAGCGCAACGCGAACGTTCTCGACAACTTTTTCGACCGCATTAACATGCTACTTTGGCCCCGTCTCAAGACAATTTTTGACAACAACCTCAAGAGCCTCAAGACCGCCACCCCGAAGAAGGTGAGAAGATACGAGTTATCAATCGGCGAGCTGCTATTAGCCAGCACCAGCACCGCCCCCACGAAAGTTAGGGACAGCGTCTCATCACCTAAAAGACGCTTGAAGAATTTCATCCGTCACTGCTGCGATTTTCACTAACTCCTTATCCCAACCCCCCTTCGTGATGTTCCCTTCAATGACCACAGCTGGGGAGCGTGGAGCTCCACCCCCACTACATATCGCGCAGATATGCGGAGTTCACCAGCAGCATGCTCACCCTTCTCAAGGCCATGGACGACGGGGTTGGGAAAAAGGGCGGCGAAGTCGACACAGAGGCCAGCACGAGGTTCGGCGGTAAGGAAATGCTCAGGACAGACCTGATGAATCTCCAGAATGCCATGTTGAAGCTGCTCACTCAGCTGAGTGGGCAGCACAGCACCAACAAGAATAAGATTGTGTTCCTTATCAACAACCTCGACTCCATCGTGTGCGTGCTGCAGGAGAGGAAGGTCGACAGGGAAGAGGTCGCCAAGTACGAGGAGAGGCTGAACCAGCAGCGCGAGCAGTTTGTCGAGGAGGAGCTCCGGCAGTCGTACTCGAAGCTGATTGCGTTCGTCATCCAGACTGAGGGGATACAGAAAACCGATAAAAAATTGGAGCTCGACCTTGCCGTCTGCGAGTCGCTCGTCAGAATCTTCTCGACGACCTGGAAGAACGGGATCGAGCAGATAAACAACAATGTGCTCTCCTATTTCTCCAACTTTAGGAACGGGATGGAAATCCTCAAGCAGGTTCTCACGCAGCTCCTGCTCTACTACACGAGGTTCCAAGGGATACTAAAGAAGAGCTTTAAGAAGGCCCCCCCATTTGCGAAGGAGCTGGTATCGACCAACGCTATCCTGGCAGAGATCAAGAAATACGCCCTGGCGATTTAAACCACAAGATACAATGATAACAAGGAGCAGGGAAAAAAGGGGAAGATAAAATCGAAAACAGGTCATCCATGAACCCCCCTGGCTAACTTATTTTTTTCATCTTCAGCATAAACATTGGGGTGAAAAGCTTTGATAATAAAATTTGCTATCTATTCTGACCCCTAAAACGATACCCTGTGTTTCGACGACGACATGCCTCCTGACATCATATTTTGTTCTGATGTTGCCTTATGAATGACATCTGAGCTGGTTTGCATCTTCACAATTCTAGCTTTTGGGTTGATCTTTGTTACTGCGCTATCTGAGCGATCGACGGCTAAGTCAACAAGTTTGAGTGCTCCCCCATCCGAGTTCATCTTGAATTCAATTACTTTCCTGCCGAAACCCTGCTGTGGGGACTTCTTCGCCTCCTCGCTCAAGAGGTTCGCCAAGCTCTTGTTCTTGTGTTTGAAACCTCGTTTTTTAGACTCGGGAGAAGAAGACCTGAAGGAGTCACCCCGAACGGCCTTGGTGTCCATGTCATCCTCAAGGTTTAGGAACTTGTCTACCGACTCGGCCTTTCGGCTCGAAGAGGGAGTGAGCTTCGGCGCAGAAATCCGCCTGGATTCCTTCGGCGGCGATTGTTTTTGGTCGTGTTCGGCAGCCTTGACAGCCAAGTCAGCAAGCACGGACGACTGTTTTGCAATACCCGAGGGACCGTCGTTCATATTCACGACAGAGGAGCTCCTTCTAATAATCTCCTTATGGTATTCTTCACGGCCTTCGTAGTCCTTAACGATGCCCCTAACTCCACTACTTTCTGCAGTGTCCACCTCGTCATCAGATGAAAACGTAGACCCTTCGTCCTCACTGGCAGCACCTTCTATTGATCTCTCGCTCTCCGATATGGACCGCAGATCCTGCATGCGTACGGTAACGGATTGCGCCACTCCTTTAGCTTGCGCAATGTCGTTGAAAGCTGCATGCGAAGGCATCGCATCCATTTTAGAGAACACTAACGACGAATGAGCAGGTTTGTGGAGAAAGTATTTACCAGACATCCAAGTCTTGTACTCCACAGGAGGCCCTGCCTCCTTAAGGAGATCCAGTGTCTCGTCATAGAATAAGTCGTCAAAGTCCAGGTAGTCGGCGAGGGGCTAAAGTGGGGAGGGTGGGAGGACAGGACAGGGAATGTTGATTTGTCGGTGTCGTCTGTTAGTCTGTTTGTTTCCCATTCATAGTTGAACCCCTCAAAGCCTCACCTTGCCAAACATTGTCTTCTCATGCTCCTCGGTGAAAGGTTCCCCGCACTCCCCGAAGAACTTCCCAAAGGTCTGAAACCATATGAGCGCGTTCTTGAGTTCACGCCTCAACCTGGTTAGGCTGAATTCCTCATCCTCAACCCTAAGTATCTGTCGGAAGGTCGATATGTCTTTGCGAGTGTACCAAAGGTCCCCCTTTTTTAATGGGCGCTTAATTTCACAATCCTCGATTGCGTCCCAGTCGTCCGTATCATAATCTTGAAAATTTTCCACCATCGTAACTCGAACAATAGGGAAAACTCTGCGATGCGAGAAGAGCGGGAAAGGTTAGGTAAGGGGGGGTCAAAAAGCTGCAGCATTCGATTATTCGTCGGTCCCGCTGTTTTTGCATGCTGCTCCCAACTTGTCTCACCTCACAGATTTCTTTTTGCTGGGTTTTGCATCGGGTCCCTTAAGGACACGCCTCTTTGTTCTTAAGGCACCGCCAATTGCACTACCGCTAGATCGGCCCGATTCCGGATCACCATCCCCTATACTCTGACTGTCACTCCTCGAGAACGTCAGCCGTCTCCTTCCGCCAGTGCTAACATCGATTGGCTGTCCTCTTTCGCTGCTCAACTGACTGAACACCGAATGACTTGATTGCATCACGGATCTCAGCTCATATAACCTCATCTCCTCCTCTGTGGGATCTTTGGTGTCTATCACCTCTATCTTGTTTCCCTCCTCATCAAAAATCTCCTTAGGAGCAGTATATTTCGAGCGAAAGTCGCCAGGTTTGTAGTGATGTATTAGCGTTTCACCGGCTTCAAGATTTTCAGTGTGCTTGGAGAAGCCCGAGAGGTTCTGCTCCACCCTATGGAAGAGCTCCTCAGGGAAGAGGCACCTGCAGCACAGCGCTAGGAACCTGAAGCGCCGAGATGCACGCTTGGCGCCCTCGGAATGATAGACAGTCAAAGTATCCGAGCTTGCTTCAGCTGCCACCGGCACAGAACCCTCGGCCCCGGGATCAGCCTCCTCTATTAAAGTCTCAGGCATGCCCACATTCCGTGAGTTTTGGCTTGGCCTGTGAGGTCTTGCCATAAAGGAGCCTCTGGACATAGAGCCTCTGGAACGCCTCTCCCCCGAATCGGCATCCATATCCTTAACCACTTTCACTGGCAGCATAGCAATATCAGCAGATGCGGCTGGCAGAATGGATTTCCTCCTGGTTTGTGTACTTGGGTTCGCTCGTTGGGAAGCAGAGGCGGAGAGACTATCAGAAACATCGTGCTCATCCTTGGGGTGGATCACGCTGGAGGACATTGTGCCCCAAGGTTGGGGTGTCTCGGGGAGTGGGGGGTTGAGGGGTGGGGAGGAGAAGGGGGAGGAGAGGTGGCAAACTTATGGCAACGCACAGGCTGGCTGACCTGCGGTGAAAGCGTGGGAGGATGTCAAAGGGAGACCCAGCGGATGCCCTCAAGAAGGTTGGAGTGACAAAAGTAAGTTGCTGCTAGGAAAGAGTGAGTGGGTTGTCGGGTCCAGTTGTCCCAGAGCCGATTCAGTTTCGGACCAGCTCAATATTCTGTTAGGGTTAGGGTTCAAAACCAGTTGTTAAGGGTAAGCAGATGAAGATCGTTCCCCTATCCGACCCCTCCGATGGCGCTTCAGTACAAAAGCTGCCTGACACAAAACAAAAGATCCCCGCTAATGAAGAGGAGGGTGAAAACAACCCATCAACAACATTTTCACCCGAGAGGGTTACTCTCTCTAAGGGAAAGGGCGCCGACAACGAGGGCTCCGACAACGAGGGCTCCGACAACGAGGGCGACGAAGTTGTGATCGTCGAGGATAATGCTGTCGGTGATGACGGTGTCAACGTACCGATGAAGGCTCCCAGTTCTTCAACAGTGGATGTCAAACTGGATTGCTGTGTTGCCCAAGTTATCGGCTTCTATGTCCAAGAGCTAACCGGAGAGACGTCCGTCCCTCATGAGAAGCCCGTTTGCAGTGCGGCCTTGATTGATTTGACAAAGGCCGATGTGAAGACCCTTGTTGGAGGGATGCTTTATTTCCTCAGACAAGAAGGTAGTAAGGAGGATGCTATTGAGAAATTCCTCGAGTGTTATCCGTGCATGCGGGAGCTGAGCGGGATCGCACCGTACTTTAATGGGATCAACTTGTGTCTCTTGAAAAACAAACTCAAGCTGAAACCCGTGATGAAGGTTCCCCGCGCCGGTACTGTGAAAGCCAAACTGCGAGATAACGCCGAAGTCATGTCTGCATACCTCGTGCAGCTCGACATGCAGAGGCCCGTCCCTGCTAAGAAGCCAGTGTGTGACACTGACTTGAGCGATCTGACGATGGGCGACGTGAAGACACTTGCCGACGGGATGCTGTACTTCCTGAAACGGGAAGCTACTGACGAGGATGCTACAGAGAAATTCCTCGAGAGTTATCCGTGCATGAAGGAGCTGAACGAGGTCGTAGAGAACTTCCATAAATTGCACGTAAAAGTCATTAAACTAGGGCTCGGGGATAAGCAGAAGCTAGCCAAGGCTAAGCTTTTCTTCGCAGCGGCGTTGAGTATAGGAGATATGGTTACGGACATTATGATGATCGTGCAGTACTTTCAGACAAGGAGCTTGTGGGGGTATGCATGGGCGTCCCTTGGGTGTCTCTTGACCAACCTCATTTTACAAGCTCTTGGTACATTCGCTCAGAATAGAGCGAAGCCGTGGCAGAGACAGTTAAAGGAGCAGTTTTATGTCTGGTCTCTTGTGAAGCCAGGGGTTGACGCATGGCGCGTTGCAAGTGGGGTAGCACAAGAGGAGGGACAGCTGATGAATGCACAGTTGGAGTTGACGTATAATAAGGGTATTGAATTGGTGGCAGAGGCTATTCCTGGGACGTTGATCCAACTGTCTGCGCTATTGATGTCTGAGTCGAAGCCTACCAAGAGGGCGCTTTTCTCATTTGCGTTCTGCATCTTGACGGCCGCTTTCACGTCGGCAATCACGTCATGGGACTGGGATTTGGGTAAGGAGAATCGGAAGTATAGGCGATCATTTTACGGGTATATTCCGAGCAATGTGAAGGGTAAGGTGAAGGTGTTCGCTTCGCTGTACTTCCTTTCAGCTTTCAACCTGCTTACGCGCAGCTTTGCGTGTGTTCTTTTCTACATCAAGGGCGGGATTTCAGAGGTGGCAACGCTGCTGGGAGGAGAGCTTCTCATTTACTTCGTGATGAAAGGGCTGAGGCGAGATCTTTGGTATTGGTTGCCTATATACGGTGGCTTGGGATTGTTCATTTCGTGGCTGGCTCGTTGGATGGTCAAGGTTACTGTCGACTGGACCGCTGTTGTCCACTTCCGACATCCTAACGAGGTTGGCGGTGCGTATTTCACTTTCAGTTTAGGTATGACTGTAGTCATGGGGATTGTTGCAGCACTGCAGTATGAGAAGGTAGTCGACGATGTCATATCCTCGCCCAACTCAACGTTCCTCAACTCAACGTTCCTTGAGTACGTTGAGTTGGGCGAGGATAATCAGATTGTCGGAGGAGAAGAGAGCGGATTGGAGGAGAGCACCGTGGTCACAATCATGGTGGTTGCATGTGCTGGGATGGTCGTATCTTACGCGAGTCTACTAGTGTCGATGAAAAGAGAGTACCTGCATACCTTCATCAGCACGAAAACAAGCAATGAAAGCTGTCAAGAGGCATTCACCAAGAACGAGGATGATGAACAGAAAATTAGGATTTTCCAGGATAATAGACACAAGTGGGAGCACAAGATTGGCGCAGAGGTTAAGGCGTGGATCAACGAGAGGCTGCCTTTGTGGTTGGAAGAACCTCCAGAGTGGTTCAACGATCAGCGGCGATCCATCATACCTGATGATTTCGTGACGGACCCAAAGATCCTGGTGAGGCTCCGGACGAATAACGTGAAAAAGATAATAGAACAGAGGCGACGAAGTTCCTTGGGGGACATATTTGCGACGCAGACGGCAGGTGGGGATGGGGGTGGAGAAGAGGAGGATCGATGAATGTTAAAACTTAGCTAGTGTACTTTAGCACTGAATGATTTGTTACGATAAAACCCCAAAAATGTCGGTAGATTTGCTGCCCTAAACGCTTAAAATCTTAGCTTTGATTCCTCTGCCCTCTCCCCCCCCCCCCCTAATCTTACGCCCCAATGTCCGCTAGGATCACCTCGAGTCTCCTCTTCTCTTCCCCCTCCTCCATCATGTCCTTCCACTCCTTAACCCCTTCCTTTATTAGCGTCATGCCGCTTCCTCTGACGCTTAGGGCCTCCTTAATAGCGCTGAATCCAGCCTTGCTGTTCTGACATATCCAACCAGCTATGGCGGCAGACTGGAAGTAGCTGGTTCCACCCTGTGCGGAGGGGAGGGGAGGAATTAGCTATATATGGTGCATTGAGGAGGGAGAGGCAAGGAGCGAAAAAGGATCCTTAATTCCCTCCCCGCAAAGTGTCTCGCCCTTTCCTGCCCAAAAAATGTCCTCTCACCTTTTCCATTTTGACCGCCACCGCCCTTGCCTCTACGTCAAGTCCAAGCTCCTCGTCCTCGTCTGCCTCCTCGCTCCTTAGGTACTTGATTTCAGCCTCCCTCATTCTGGCGTCCTCCCTGATCATTATCTCCACCACCCTTTCGCACCTCTCGCACTAAGTAAGGCGCCGAAGGGTGAGACAGGTCATGGAGTGTTAGCGGTTATAGTTATGGGTGGGGGGCGCCCTGTCACTAAAACGTTCTCCCCCGTTTCTCACCTCCGACTCAAGGAACTTGGCAAGCATGCGTTCCTTATACTCTCTCTCCTCCCCCCCCACCAGGTGCCTTGTGAGGAGGTAAACGACCTCCACGACCTTCTCCTCGATCCCCCTCTCCCAGTTCCTCTTCTCCCTCTTGAGTTTCTTACCCTCCTTCAATCCCGTAACCATCTTGGGTTTCCCCCTCCCCATAAAAATCCTCCCCAAAGTCTTGATCCCACCATTATCAACGATCTCCTCCGCTTCCTTCCTCCCCCTCAAGTACTCACCCACAGCCTTCATTGCCCCCGAGCCCGCGTGGGCCCTGCCGGCCAGGATCCTGAAGCAGAGCGCGGTGCCCTCGTGGGCCCTGAAGCCGGAGGCGCAAAGCTTGGCCATGCAGCAGAGGCAGTCGGCCAAATTTTCCACGTACTAAACGGTGGCGTGTGTGTGTGTGTG
The DNA here is from genome assembly GCA_030267965.1 of Triparma columacea. NCBI lineage: Eukaryota > Bolidophyceae > Parmales > Triparmaceae > Triparma > Triparma columacea. Next base: position 33,731 of record BRYA01000689.1, read on the forward strand.
TAAGAATTCATCTTCTCCGTACCCTCCTTATCATTCCCCTTAAATCCCCCCATCTCTCACCTCGACTTCATCCCCCGGTTCAGGTTCCTTTCTCATGTATCTCGAAAACGCAACAAGGACAGCTTCAACGTCCCCCTCCTCAACTTCAATGTCTTTCAGAGCACCAGATTCATCGGTGGAGGAGGAGGAGAGACCCTTGTAGGTTAGGACAGAGGCCATTACCTCGGCCGCGGCTCTCTGGTTCTCCCTCCACATTGCAACCTTTGACCGTTTTTCGTGATGAGGCGGGTGTGGGGGGGGGAAGGGAGTGTATGTGTTAGGACGGTGCGGATTCCTAATTCCTGCCCCCCCCAGGCCCTTCTTTTCTCTTGCTCTTTCAATTTTCCCTCACCTTTCCCTTCCCCTCGTTCTCAAGTCTCCTCTTAACCCACCCTTTACACGTGTCCCAGACCGTCCCCTCAACTCTTCCCACAGCCCCCTGTTCCCCCTCCGTCCCTCTCGCAACCTCCATGACGCTCATGATAACCTGTAGTGTAACCTCTACGCATCTCTCCCCCTCCGTCCCCCCCTCGTTATCTTCCCCTTCAACCCTCTCTAAGTTGCGTCCGAATATCTCCAGCCCACCGTTCTTAACGAACTCATACACGAGCGCGTACTCACCACCCTCAACAACCGAAGTGCTGTCACCAATCATCTCACCAACGACCTCAATCGCGGCTATGCTAACGTCAAGGTTAGCGTGCGTGCACAACCCAACGATGGTGTCCCATGCCCCCAGTTGTACCAGTACCGTTAGTAGTTTCGGGTCCATGACCCCCCACGAGCTCGCTAGTGCGGCGAGGTGATCGAAGAGGGAGAGCTCTGAGTCCAACCAGGAGGAGGGATCTGTGGGGTTGTCAAGACGGAGACGGGCGTTGGAGGTTACTAGGGTCTCCAGGGATAGGCAGGCGGACTTTATACCTGATAAGGTCGTTGTTAGGATCACCTGGGTGAAGGAGGAGAGTGTGTGAAGGAAGGTTGTTGTTTGAGAGGTTTGTTTGAGGTGTAGGGAAAAATCGTCCTCGGTATGGGTTATCACCCCCTTTGTGTTCCCTTGTTCCCTTTTTCTGTTGAATTCTCCTCTCTCCATACCCCTCATCTCATCTCACTCATCTCATCTCATCTCACCTTGCTCTTTGCCATTTCCTCAGCATTTTTAAGAAGATTGTTTCCATTTGTTTGTTTGTTGTTTCCATTCGTATTGTTTCCATTCGTTTGACTATTAATCTCCATCTCTTCACCGTGATTACCTTTCCTTTTTTTGTTTCCTCTTTCACCATTTTGTCCCCCTCCATTTTGTCCACCATCAATATAGTATCCCTGTTTATTGTTACGTCGTGTAAATACGTAATTCTCTTTATAGCCAATGAATGATGGTGATGGTATGAACGATGACATACTTTATGAAGAGAAATGAGTGGAGGGAGGAGATGACGGGAAGGTGTGAGGAGGAGGGAGGCTTTTTATTCCTATTTCAGCACTTTGAGACACTTTTAATACACAGCGATGATGTAGAATAGCTTAAAACAGCCTATGAATAGCCTATGAATGCGTATACAAATATGTAGACGATTTTAAGGTGAATGGAGATTTGTTGGCTTGGTTTGCCCAAATCATTTTCAGGACTCAATTTTTGGAGATTTACTGGACAAATACGATAAATACAAGAGTTCATGTCGCATAAACCGATGACGTCTAGGAACCTGAGGTCGCATACCTCCTCAATAGCGCCTAGTACCTCCTCAATAGATGAATTCAAGGCTGAAGAAATTCCATCTTCGGACCCTGGTATCCTTGCTGAGTTTCAAGGAGGGAATGAGAGTACATCGACAGCGGGTGGTGTCGAAGGACTGGGTAGCAATCTACTATTTTGCCAACCATGTGATGAGGACGAGAATGTGGAGGTTGTAGCTGAAGGGAAGACCAACAGCAGGAGCAAGAAGCGAAAGAGAGGAATGACCATGGAATACTACGATGACTACGTCGATGATAATGACGATGAATACGTCGATGATAATGACGATGAATACGTTGACGATAATGACGATGAATACGTTGACGATAATGACGAGAACATTGACTCTTGGAACGGTGATGGGAATGGTGTGACCTGGCAGCTCTGTGAGGACTGTGACTACAAAGCGAAGCACAGAAGCACTCTCAAGCAGCATCGCGCAGCTGTCCACAACAAAAACGTGACCTGGCACAAGTGTGAGGACTGTGACTACAAAACAAAGCAGAAAAACCATCTCAAGACGCATCGCGCATTCATCCACAATAAAAACGTGACCTGGCACCTCTGTAAGGACTGCGACTACAAAACGAAGAACAAGAGCAATCTCAAGAAGCATCGCGCAAATATCCACAACGAAAACGTGACCTGGCACAAGTGTGAGGACTGCGACTACAAAGCGAAGGAGAAAGGCACTCTCAAGAGGCATCGCGCAGCTACACACGATGTAACTTGGTATACATGCCCACAACATGGGTGCGGATTTAAGGCGAAGGAAAGAAGCAGCATGAAGACGCACCTTTATAGTCATCACAAAGAAGGTGGAGCATCACAACATGACCTGGGCGACGTGTTCCTGCCATGAATCTCCTTAGCTTTCCTGGGGTCGACGAGCAATCTCGTGGGGGAGATGGTTTTCTTGGTCTCTACAATCCACGCGCTGCCAAAACCTGCTGAAGGAGGGAGGGCCTGGGGAGGGGGGAGGGTTGCATGTGGTTCACGTCGTTGTTGCTGGACAGGCGTAAGTGGGTTGACCAATGGTGGGACATAGCAGACGCCCAGGAAGGGTGTGAATATAAGGCGAAGGAAAGAAACTACATGAAGAAGCACATTTATCGTCATCACAAAGAAGTTGAAGCATCTTGAGTAGAGTTGAAGCGTCTTGAGTAGAGTTGAACTTTGTACATTGTTACTTAAATATATTTGATCATTTATATTTTTGAAGGAAGGTCTTGGTCGGTGCTGCGGAAATTGATGGAGCTGATTTGGGAATTCAAAAGTTTGGAGATTTACTGGACAAATCCGATAAATACAAGAGTTCATGTCGCATAAGCCGGTGACGTCTAGGAAGCTGAGGTCGCATATCGACAAAAATACGCCTAATACCTCCTCAATAGATGAATTCAAGGCTGAAGAATTTCCATCTTCGGACCTTGGTATCCTTGCAGGAGGGAACAAGGGTACATCGACAGCGGGTGGTGTCGAAGGTTTGGGTAGCGATGCGCCTAATACCTCCTCAATAGATGAATCCAACAGGGCTGAAGAGTTTGTCTCTTCTGAGGACTTCCTTGGCATCCTTGGTGAGTTTCAAGGAGGGAACGAGAGTACATCGACAGCAGGTGGTGTCGAAGGACTGGGCAGCGATCAACTTTTCTGCCAACCATGTGATGAGGATGAGAATGTGGAGGTTGTAGCTGAAGGGAAGACCAACAGCAGGAGCAAGAAGCGAAAGAGAGGAATGACGATGGAAAACTACGATGAATACGTCGACGATAATGACGAGACCTGGTATTGCTGTAAAGACTGCGACTACAAAGCGAAGCAAAAAGGTAATCTCAAGCAGCATCGCGCAAATATCCACAACAAAAACGTGACCTGGCACTACTGTAAGGACTGTGACTTCAAAACGAAGAACAAAAGCTCTATCAAGTTGCATCGCGCAGCTATACACAACAAAAACGTGACCTGGTACCGCTGTAAGGACTGTGACTACAAAGCAAAGGTAAAAGGCTCTCTCAAGCAGCATCGCGCACGTATCCACAATGAAAACGTGACCTGGCACAAGTGTGAGGACTGCGACTACAAAGCGAAGGATAAAAGCTCTCTCAAGAGGCATCGCGCAGCTACACACGATGTAACTTGGTATACATGCCCACAACATGGGTGTGGATTTAAGGCGAAGGAAAGAAGCAGCATGAAGACGCACCTTTATAGTCAGCACAAAGAAGGTGGAGCATCACAACATGACCTGGGCGACGTGTTCCTGCCATGAATCTCCTTAGCTTTCCTGGGGTCGACGAGCAATCTCGTGGGGGGAGACGGTTTCCTTGGTCTCTACAATCCACGCGCTGCCAAAACCTGCTGAAGGAGGGAGGGCCTAGGGAGGGGGGGAGGGTTGCATGTGGTTCATGTCGTTGTTGCGGGACAGGCGGAAGTGGGTTGACCAATGGTGGGACATAGCAGACTCCCTGGAAGGGTGTGAATATAAGGCGAAGGAAGGAAACTACATGAAGAAGCACATTTATCGTCATCACAAAGAAGTTGAACCATCTTGAGTAGAGTTGAAGCGTCTTGAGTAGAGTTGAACTTTGTTACATTGTTACTTAAATATATTTGATTCATTTATATTTTTGAGGGAAGGTCTTGGTCTTGGTCAGGTGCTGCGGAAATTGAGGAGCTGATTTGGGGAATTCAAAAGTTTGGAGATTTACTGGACAAATACGATAAATACAAGAGTTCATGTCGAATAAGCCGGTGACGTCTAGGAAGCTGAGGTCGCATGTCGACAAAATTACGCCTAATACCTCCTCAATAGATGAATTCAAGGCTGAAGAATTTCCATCTTCGGACCTTGGTATCCTTGCAGGAGGGAACAAGGGTACATCGACAGCAGGTGGTGTCGAAGGACTGTGCAGCGACCTACTCTTTTGCCAACCATGTGATGAGGATGAGAATGTGGAGGTTGTAGCTGAAGGGAAGACCAACAGCAGGAGCAAGAAGCGAAAGAGAGGAATGACGATGGAATACTACAATGACGACGGCGACGATAATGACGAGAACGTCGACTCTTTGAATGGTGATGATAATGGTGTGACCTGGCACCTCTGTGGGGACTGCGACTACAAAGCGAAGCAAAAAGGCGACCTCAACAAGCATCGCGCATTCATCCACAATGAAAACGTGACCTGGCACTACTGTAAGGACTGCGACTACAAAGCAAAGCTAAAAAGCTCTATCAAGCTGCATCGCGCAAATATCCACAACAAAAACGTGACCTGGCACCAGTGTAAGGACTGCGACTACAAAGCGAAGCACAAAGGCTCTCTCAAGAAGCATCGTGCATTCATCCACAATGAAAACGTGACCTGGCACTACTGTAAGGACTGCGACTACAAAGCGAAGGAGAAAGGCACTCTCAAGAGGCATCGCGCAAGGATCCACGATGTAACTTGGTATACATGCCCACAACATGGGTGCGGATTTAAGGCGAAGGACAGAAGCAGCATGAAGAAGCACGTTTATAGTCATCAGGAAGGTGGAGCATCACAACATGACCTGGGCGACGTGTCCCTACCATGAATCTCCTTAGCTTTCCTGGGGTCGACGAGCAATCTCGTGGGGGAGACGGTTTTCTTGGTCTCTACAATCCACGCGCTGCCAAAACCTGCTGAAGGAGGGAGGGCCTGGGGAGGGGGGAGGGTTGCATGTGGTTCATGTCGTTGTTGCGGGACAGGCGGAAGTGGGTTGACCGATGGTGGGACATAGCAGACTCCCTGGAAGGGTGTGAATATAAGGCGAAGGAAGGAAACTACATGAAGAAGCACATTTATCGTCATCATGAAGAAGTTGAAGCATCTTGAGTGGAGTTGAAGCATCTTGCGTAGAGTTTGAACCTTGTCATATTGTTACTTGAAATATTTGATTCATTTATATTTTTGAAGGAAGGTCTTGGTCTTGGTGCTGCGGAAATTGATGGAGCTGATTTGGGGAATTCAAAAGTTTGGAGATTTACTGGACAAATCCGATAAATACAAGAGTTCATGTCGGATAAGCCGGTGACGTCTAGAAAGTTGAGGTCGCATGTCGACAAAAACGCGCCTAATACCTCCTCAATAGATGAATTCAAGGCTGAAGAATTTCCATCTTCGGACCCTGGTATCCTTGCTGAGTTTCAAGGAGTGAACGAGAGTACATCGACAGCAGGTGGTGTCGAAGGATTGAGTAGTGATCAGCTCTTTTGTCAACCATGTGATGAGGATGAGAATGTGGAGGTTGTAGCTGAAGGGAAGACCAACAGCAGGAGCAAGAAGCGAAAGAGAGGAATGACGATGGAAAACTACGATGAATACATCGACGATAATGACGAGAACGCTGACTCTTTGAATGGTGATGGTAATGGTGTGACCTGGCACAAGTGTGAGGACTGCGACTACAAAACGAAGCAAAAATGCCATCTCAAGAGGCATCGCGCAAGTGTCCACAATGAAAACGTGACCTGGCACAAGTGTTCGGACTGCGACTACAAAGCGAAGCAAAAAGGCAATCTCAAGGAGCATCGCGCACTCATCCACAACAAAAACGTGACCTGGCACTACTGTAAGGACTGCGACTACAAAGCGAAGAAAAAAGGCTCTATCAAGATACATCGCGCATACATCCACAATAAAAACGTGACCTGGCACTACTGTAAGGACTGCGACTACAAAACGAAGCAGAAAGGCCATCTCAATCAGCATCGCGCAGCTACACATAAAGTAACTTGGTATACATGCCCACAACATGGGTGTGAATTTAAGGCGAAGGAAAGAAGCGACATGAAGAAGCACATTTATCTTCGTCACAAATAAGTTGAACTGTCTTGAGAGAGTTGAAGTGTCTTGCGTAGAGTTTGAACCTTGTTATATTGTTACTTGAATATATTTGAATTCATTTATATTTTTGAAGTTTGGTCTGGAGAAGGAGAAGGAAAAGAGGGTGATTTGGTTTTTGTGGCTTTTCTATTACACACACAAAAATATACACACACACACCCATACATACACACACACACCATACACACACACATGAAAATCAAAGAAGTAGTCACCACTATCCTCATAACCCTCATTTTCTCCCTCCTTCCACCTAGCTCTTTCTCCCGCAGTCACTATGAAACTCTCTCCATCCCTTCATCATCATCTCAATCGTCAATAAAACAAGCCTACCGTGCACAATCATTAAAACACCACCCTGACAAACCGGGTGGTAGCGAGGAGAAGTTTAAGGAGGTTAACGAGGCTTGGGGTGTACTTGGGGATAAGGAGAAGAGGAAGGCTTACGATATGCAACTTAAGTATGGAAGAGGGAAGGGGGGGGTGGGAGGAGGTATGGGAGGAGGTATGGGAGGAGGTATGGGAGGAGGTATGGGTGGACCCTTCACCTCCTTTGGAGCCTCCTCCTTTGGAGCCTCCTCCTTTGGACCCTCATTCTTCGGACCCTCCTTCGGTGGGAACTTCAATGAACAGGGAGGGGAGGGGGAGGGAGGAGTTGAAGACGCGCTAAGACAGTTCATGGAGGGACTCGGGGGGGGAGGGTTTAACAAACAAAGACGGCAACAAGGGGGTGGATCAAGAAGTACGCCTAAGCCCAAGGAGGAGGTGTGCGTACCAGTCAAGGTCTCATCGGTCTCCCTACTCCTCTCACCGACCGGTTCCGTAGTCCGAAAGCTAAAGCTGACCGACAGGGTAACCAGAAAAGGGAAGGTCTACGAAATTGAGGTATTAGCGAGGTACAGGACTGGGACGAGGATCAAATATAGAGGGGACGGAGTTACATTCGAGGTCCAGATCGTTAATCCTAAGGGTTGGAGCGGGGGTTTGGGTGGGGAAGGGAACCTTGTGTATAGGAAGGAGGTGGTACGGTCTGATCTCATGAGAATGATAAAGGAGGAGGGGGAGGGGAGAAGGAGAGAGGGGGACCTGGGGGGGGAGGGAGGAGAGGGACTGGGGGTATGGGTGACGATCGGAGAGGAAGAGGAGAAGGGGAAGGGGGGAGGGAGGGGAGGGAGGGAAGGGGGAGGGAAGAAAATCAAAAGGAAGGCGAGGAGGAAAAAATTCAAGGTTGACGTTATCAAACCAAGGGGGGAGGGGGTCGTGGGGAGGAGGGAAGTCGAAATCTATGGGAAGAGGGTCACGATCGAGGTGGTGCTTGTAAAGTAGGGCTTGTTGTTGATGAAACAATTTTTGTAGAAACAAAGCTCAGCTTGCCAGACTCTCCATCCCACTAGCGATGCTCCCAATCCCGCTGGCAATGCTCCCCCCACCCCCAAGGGCGTCGTCGCTCGCCTCCAGGTCCACCCCTATGTACCCCTCCTCCCCACTCCTGTACCTCCCGCTCTTCTCCGCCGCGTCGTCCCCCCCCCAGCACTTGAGGAGGAGCGTCCCTAGCTCGAGCTCCATGGAGAGGGACTCGCTCTTGAGGGACCTGATCCCCTCCCTGAGGGAGACCACGACGCCAGAGTCTGACATCTCCCCTCCCTTTCTCTCCAAGTTATCCTTGCACGTCTGGATGTCCTCTTCGAGTCGCGCCAGGAGGTTCATCCTCTCCCCCCTTAGCTCCTCCATCTTCCCTAGCATCTCCTTGACCCTCGGTCCCCCCTCGTTCACCTCCTCCATGACTCTCTTCCCCTCCCTAACTTCCTTGAGACCGTTCACCCTGCTCTCCCCCCGAACGACGCGGTCCCTGTCCTCGCCGATGCGACGCCCCACAGATTCAAGATCCTTAGTCAAGCCCTTTTCAACCTCTGAGGAGCACATTGAACCTGCGGAAGAGAAGGAGCAGGAGGGGGGGGGGCGGAAGCGAGGTTTTAGCGACGAGGCAACCTTCGTGGGCACTCTATAACCACCCCACAACCCCTCACTCACCTAACTCAGCCATGCTCTTTATCCTTCCCTGCCACGTCGAGTCCCTCCCAATCCTCCCAACCTTCAGCCTCGGCCCTACCCTCTCAAGCTCCGCCCTCCACTCGATACTGTCGAGCGTACTAACTACCATATCCCTCTCCCTCCCGCTCCCCCACTTGTCAGGTTCCTCCTCCGCCCCCCCCCACCCCCCTCCCTCTATTTCCTCCCCCCCTTCAACTTCATCCTCAATCTCGCTCTCCTCCCCCTCCTCCGCACCTTCGACCTCCCCATCTCCCTCTCCCTCGTCGCCGTCCAAAGACGCCCCGAAGCGGTGGACCGACCCGGAGTGTGAGTAACCCTTGTTGGACAAAACGCGATCGACTGCCCACTCAAGAACCTGGATAACGCCTAACCCGTAGCCACCCGTTAGACTGAGGAGGGGAGGGGGAGAGAGCCATGTTAGGTACGTTCG
>BRYA01000689.1:42868-53818 GCA_030267965.1 Triparma columacea
CCCCCCCCCCCTGTTTTTCTCCTCACCTGTTTGGCGTGATGGCCATCGCGACCTTTGGGTCCATCCCCCTCTCCTGCGCCGCCACTAGCAGCCCCGTCGCGATTGCGTTCGGCGTCTCCGTCTCGACCGCGTCGCTCCTGAAGCCCGGGCTCCCCTTCTCTCCCCCCCCCGCCCCCATTTCCCCAAACAGGTGCTCGGCGAGGAGGAGAAAGTCCATGAACTGACCCCTCCTGCCGGAACCCCCGCTCCCTTCGATCGCAAAGTGAGTCAGCGTTACCGGTGACATCCCCCTAGCCTTAACCTTGCCGTGGTAACCGACCAGGTGAAGCTTGGCGTGGAGGTTCTCCATCCTAGCCTGCAGAACACCGGCGGCGGGGGTTGAAGGACCCGTGCTGCCTTGGGGCAAAGAGGAGCCCCCGCGGAGCTCTCTCTTCACTCTCTCACTACCACCGCCGGTGCTGTTCACGCTGTGAGAATCGTTCCTCCTGCTCTTGCTCTTGAGGTCTAAGTAAGACAAGGGTCGTGGGTTTTTGGGCGTTTGTAATTTGTTGGGGTGAGAATGCAAATTTGTTGCGACCGCTTCACTCATCCCATCTTCGCTTCGCTTCGCCCTCGCGCTTCCTTCTCACCTCCCCCACCCCTGCTTGACGGTCTTCCCTGCGTCGGCCTTAGCTCAGCGGGCGGTTCTTTCGCCCTCCCCCAGCCCCCCTCTCCGCCCTTATTGTCACCACCGCCCTCCCCCCTTGCGAACATGTCAGCCATCCCACCGGCGTTGAAATTTCTCTCGTCTCTGTCCCCATCCCCATCCCTGTCACCGGTCTGGTCGTTTTTAACCTCATTGTCACCCTCATCGTCACCCTCATCGTCACCTTGCGGGTTGTTCCAATCCCTGTTCCCGTCCTCCTCCTCCTCCTCCTTCTCCTCCCTGTAGTACTTATCTCTCGCCGGGCTCGTTATACCGGCCTTCGTCTTCCCACTTTCACCCCCCCTCGACTTCTCCGCCGACCTCGACTTCTCTGCCAACCTCTCTCGCTCCCTGTTCTTCTTGCTAAGCTTCTGATCAATCGAAGGGCTAACAGCCCCTCCCACCTGCCTGGGAGTTTCGTCTCCGTCTCCCCCCTTCTCCTCCCCCCCCACGTCAGTCTTCTCATCCTTCTCCTTGACCTCCTCACTCTTCCCCTCCTCGACCTTAGCCTTCTTCTCGGGAGGAGGGGGGCGGGGGATGTTCTTCGGCTTGTCACCCTGAGTCCTCTGCTTCATTGTGCGGGCCACCTTACAGGCCGTCTTCAGGTCAGGCCTGTCCCCCGGGTCGGTGCTAATCATGGCGTAGGCGAGCCTCTTGAGCTCGTCACTGTACTGCTCGGGTAAAGGCAGGTAATCACCCTTTGATATCTTCTGGAAGAGACTGTAGAGGTTCAGGCCCTCGCTCTTGAAGGGAGACTTGAGCATCGCAAGCTCGTAAAGGAGGCAACCAAGAGACCAGATGTCGCTCTTCCAGTCGTAACCGTCACCGCGGAGAACCTCGGGGGACATATAAAGAGGAGTGCCGACCTTGAGAGGAATGGAAGCGGGGGGAGATGGGGGTTAGGTTGAAATCTCAACGTTCGTGGCTTTGATCACCGTTCGTGACTCGGCTCATCGGTCCACTTCTCTCGGGCCCAGGCACGCACCTTGCTATGGGCTTCCATCGTGTGCTCGCTAAGTGCCCTCCCAAGGCCCAAGTCCCCGACCTTGACGGTCCCGTTCAGGGTGAGGAAAATGTTGGCAGGCTTGAGGTCCCTGTGCATCACACGCTGCTCGTGCATATAGTCAATTGCCTCGCATATCTGAGAGAAGTACTTCCAGCAAACACGCTCATCGAAGTAAGTGTTGCGCTCCTGAGCCTTTCGGATCTGCCTCTTGAGGTCGCCTGCTGCTGCCCACTCGAAAACTATTATGAGCTCGGTTCCGGCAATGAAGGAGTCGAGGTACTGAATGATGTTCGGGTGCGACAAGGACTGAGGGAGGGAAGTGGGGTGAGGTAGAGGGGGGGGGTATTATATTGCTTCAGTGGAAGAGCCTGGAATATTGCACCTTCACATATTGAGGGCATACTAGGGGCTTCACCTTCACGCCTCCTCCCCCCCATTCCAGCTCCTGACCCTTCCGCACGTACCTGGATCAGCCTGACCTCCTTCAAGGTTTTCTCCCTATTTTTCTTGTCCATAACGTCAATATTTATCTTCTTCAGCGCGACTAGCTCCTCGTCCGACTTCCTCTGGGCCCTATATACTATTGCGAACTTGCCTATGGGGGAAGGGGATGCGTTTGAAGAACGAGAGGGATGGTGTTGGCAAACCTTGAGCAGGAGAGGTTGTGGAATAAAAGCTTCAGATGCACCAGTTGGATAAATAACCACAAAATAGGCACAATCGGGGACAAAAATGCCTCAAACTTTAAATAATGTATCGTGCATAGTCTGTGGAGAACAAAAATAGAAATGGCCAAGCGAAAGACCGAGGAGGGGGGGGAGGGGAAAAGAGGGTCTTACCTTTTCCGATGGGCTTGATCACGTTATACCTTGCCTCGATCGTGTCAATAGGCATACCGTGCCCTTCATCACGCTCAGCCATGCGATTTCAAGGCTTTGGAGGAAATAGATTTTTGATTTGTCCCATCCATGTCCAAAGTCTCAGGTCTTTCGATCCCCGCCCCCTGGTGTAAATTTGTTGCAAGATATAACCAGGAAAGGTACGCAATACCCTGCCGTTGGACGGCCCACCCGAAGAGAGGAAGAGCTCGTAACCAAAGACTTGCCCAGCAGCGGTAGCTCAAGTTGCATGGACAGGTCCAACAGATTCGGCCTATGAGTCTGCTCTTTTGTTACTATTGGGACCTGTAATTCACGACTGATAACGCTATTCTCCCCAGACGATATACTGATGTTATCTGCTTTCTTGATTAATGACAATCGTGAGTCTAACCCCCAACCCCACCTCATCCTTCGCTTGTTGCTCCACCCATGGTTTAACAGGCTTCAGAGAACATAACATACACAAGGAAATACAGGTTACCACCCCGATGATGAGCATTATTATCATAAGTTATCTCGCGCTCGTCGCGCAGTACTCGTTTGAAAGTCTACAGCTTTCAGAGCTCCTGCATGTCGGTGACCAAGGATATGCAGTTGGCCACGATGCTTCGATCGTCGCGTGTATGAACGGGAAGGACATCGAAGGTATTCTGAACGGAAGCTCCATGGAGGGCGTCCTGAATAGAGCCGCTGTTGACAAAAAACCTGACGCTCCTGGTGGACCATCACTCACCTTGGAATGGAAGGCGTCTGGAGCGCTCTCGACGACCGTTGACCGATATACCTCTGATGTGTTCGACGAGGAGGGGGTAGACAAGCTTTTTAGAGGAAATCCTTTACTTCTCGACTACAGATGGTATTTGGGAATTCCGAAAGCTCTGTCAAAACGACGAAACGATGAGACTGAATTGGCCTTTACGGCCCTCCCGACGATAGGTGCCCATACCAAGCCCCTTGCCCTCCACACCTATCAGTGTAGGGAACTTCGAGGTGGCGAGCTGGCGCTTTTCGATGGCAGTGGCGAAAGTCCGTCGCCTAGGCTGCTCAGTGCTTGTGAATTGGAGCAAGTTGAGTGGGATTCCGGTGCGCTTTCGACGAGATATTCTCAAGAGGATTTCTATGCCGATCTAAGCAACGGAGATATCGAGCTCTTGGGCGAGGAGCTGATACTTGGCGACCGCGCAGGTTGCGAACAGCTTCTTTATGGGCTGAAGGACGGTCATAATTTCGAGACTGTCAAGGCATCAAACTTACCATCGACGGGAGATGTTTATGACGAGACTGTTGCCGACCTCCATAATAATGATGGCGACCTTTCAGGGGATAGGCTGACACTTCTCGACGACGAAGATTGTAGATCAGCAGTGCGGATTATTCTCGTTTATGAAGGTAAGTATCGAGGAGAAGTTAAATTGCGTCATGAATAATGACAACCATGGCGGAGCAAGGCCAGATCACCCCGATGTCTTCCTCAAAAAACACTGCTGCCGTCCCGATGCGACTGTGACGCAAACTAATGCAAAATAATCGTGATTTGCTTCGCTCCTTGCAGAGTTTGGGGAGGACGGTAGTTCGGACGTAGAGGAGCCCACTGTCGACGTAGGTGTGTGCAAAGCGGATCGTTTCGTTGCCGATGAGGCTGAGGAGGCCGTGAAAGGTGAGAAGAGGGGGAGAGGGGGAGAGGGGAGAAGGGTTGACTTGGAAGGTGTCTTGGACGCAACCGCCGACAAGGAGGCCAGTCTGGAGGACCTGTTGGACAGGCGGCAGTTGACGATGAGGAAGGAGTCGACAGCTTGTATCTTTGCATGCCCTCATTAACCCTTACCTTCACCTTCTAACCCCTTCGACCCCCCTCGACCCCCCACCAACCCCATTTCCCTCTCCGACCACCAACAGCCACTTATCCCCCCCTTGTTGACGAGACCGTCCCCATGAACACTAGCCTCCACAATGTGATTGACAAATACCTTGTTGATCCTCAAGTCAAGAACGACTACTCTCAAAGAAAAGGACCCCGCGACTTCGAGGAGAGGAGGACTGGCGTTCTTAACAACACCTGTCAAACTACTTTCGTCCAAGTCATGGCCGCCCAAAGCCCACGTCGAGCCAGTCTCGGTCGACCCTGTCGAGCACATTGTGGAGGGTTAGGAGAGGACAGCAGTTCCGACGTGGAGGAGACTGATGTAGACGTCAAGGTTGGCAAGGCGAAACGTATCGCGGTTGAGGAGGCTGCGGAGGTTTCAAGAGGTGAGAAGAGGGGAAGGGGGGAGGAGCTTGTGCTTAACAAATCGTCCACATCCTCGTCTGTCCCGAATCCTCGTCCACATCCTCATCCACGTCCTTGTCCATGTCCTCCTTAACGTTCATGTTCTCACCCATGTCGAACGCCGCACCCCCCGCACTCCACCTACCTTACAACCCCCTTCCGCTCCACAGTCGTCTCCCCCTTTGTGACCGACGAAGCCATTCACGTTAACACGTGCCAGGGTGACGAACATTTCCACGGCATGTCTGACGTGAAGAACAATCTTCCTCTCTACAGCGTTCTCAACGAGGATCAGACAGAACGCAACGCTGCTGCTGCTCCGACTGACTCCTCCGAGTGGTTGCAGCACAAAATTGAGACTGCGAAGCAAGAATGTGGGCGCCTCACTGCACCCAAACTTGTAGTGCGTCATGAGGAGGGGGACAGCTGCTTGGACAAGAGCAGGGCTTTGAATGAGCTCAGTGTCGACCAGGCTTTACGAGTGAGCGCTTCAAGGCTTGGAATGGTTCACGGACCACAGCTAGTCTCTGCTTTGCTTGGGGATACTGCACTCATTCAAGTGACCCCCACATTGCAACTGAGGATCGAGGACGGAGGTTGCGTGGGTTTAAGAGCTGAGTACAAAGCGCTACCAGACTTTGAGGTGACGGGGTGCCTTCGCTCGAGCTCTATTCCCTGGTCGCCATGTCCGCAGGAACGACTTGCAGCTCCTGGTGTCGCCGTCGGTGCTGCTGTGGGCAACGAGCACCGAGAAAACATGTCTGGGAAAAGGGCCGGTGAAGGGGAAGGACGAGGTGAGTACGCAGGATGTAAAGGAGATCATTCAGCGCTATTAAAGACCCCTGCGCGACTGTTGAAAAAGCAATTCATTGGACGCTAACCCTCAAATCCAACTCATTTCGCTTCGCTCATCAGAAACAAATGTCAAGGACGTTAAGGCCTTTAGGGCAGCATTATCGAAACGCGATGCCTACGACGCCCTCCTCGCAGGGGGGATGGGCGAGCTCCTGCTTGACGACGAGTTGACACCACTCGACAACGCAATTGAAAAGTGTGGGCAGAATGCAGCAGAGCGGATTATTCTCGTTTATGAAGGTGAGCATCAGGAGAAGTTTTAGTGCGCCATGAATAATGATAACCATGACGGAGTAAGGCCGGATCACCCCGATGTCTTCCTCAAAAAATACTGCTGCCGCCCCGATGCGACTGTAACGCAAACTAATGAAATCAAATTGTGATTTGCTTCGCTCCTTGCTTTTCTCCACACAGATCAAGAGAAGAATGACAAGGAATCGAGGGCACTGACGGCATGCAAGGTACAGTGTAAGCCCTACGAGCTTGTTAACAACATCGGGAAGGACGATCCCTTAGAAGGATGTGCAATACTTCTCGACGATAGCAGTGCAAAGTTTGGGCAACAACAGCTGAAGACGAAGCATGAATTAATGAAAGCTTCAGAAGTTGAGGAGCTTTGTACCGTTTCATCTACCAATAAACTCTCCTGCTCATGGAGAGTAGATAACGCCGAAATAGGCGCCTTCGCTGTTTCTAAACGGATGGTGAGGCGAGAAATTGTCAACTTAGTGTTGAAGGAATGGGTTGGTCGAGGGGACGGACGAGGTGAGTAAGCGTCGAGAGGCTGAGTAATAGGCAGGCATTTTGGTCGTTTGTTGGTCAATAGGGAACATTTTGGGGTGGTGTTTCTAATTCTCACTTTTTTGGTCGTACCCTTCACAGCATCAGAAAACGAGGCAGAAAATTCTGGCCTTCAACCTCAAGCTGGAAGCAAAATATTCAGCTTGAGCATTTTCGACGCTTTATCTTGCGGTCTGGTCGCGAAGGAGGATGGTATTAGAACTGCCAGGCTACCGGCTACTCTTCGGCCCGCTAAACGCACGACCGGCGACGGTCTACTTTCAAAGCTTAACTTGACTAAGTGCGACGCAGCAGTCATCATGCCCCCTATTTCGGAACGACTGATAGGTCTCATCGACGGTGGCGTAGCGGATAGGATTAAAAGAAGCATCTACTTCGAATTTGAGGACGCTGCTGACAAAAACATGGCCGCGTCAGATCCTTATCAAGTCAGTCACGGCCTCCCCCGCCTGCCCCACTCCGGAGGGTTCGGAGAGGACGTTAGCTCTGATGTGGAGGAGCCTGCCATCGACGTAGATGCGTGTGAGGCGGATAATTTCGTAGGTGACGAGTCTGTGAAGGTTTTGGAAGGTGAGAAGAGGGGAGGGGGAGGGGGAGAGGGGGAGAGGCGGACTTGGAGGTTCTCTTGCACACAACCGCCTTCAGGGAGGCCAGTCTGGAGGACCTGTTGGACCAGACGGCAGACGACGAGGAGGAGGGCGGCAACAGCTTGTATCTCTGCATGTTCTCATTAACCCTTACCTTCATCATCTAACCCCTTTGACCCCCCTCGACCCCCCCCCTCCACCAATTCCTTCTCCGACCACCATCAGCCTTTTATCCCCCCGTTGTTGACGAGACATTTCATGTCCCCGTCAACACTCGCCTCCGCAATGTGTGTGACAAACATTTTCCCGATTCTCAAGTGATGAACGACAACAACTCTCGAAGCAAATGCCTCTGTGACCTCGAGGAAAGGAGGACAGGCGTCCTCAACAACACCAGGCAAACTACTTCCGTCAAAGTCATGGCCACCCAAGTCCTCCAACGACCCAGTCTCGGTCGACCCTGTCGAGCACATCATGGAGGGTTAGGAGAGGACGGCAGCTGCGACCTGGAGGAGACAGACGTCCACGTCAAGGTGGCTAACGACCCCATTATAGTCGCCTCGGTCCCTACCAACCCAGACTCTGCTCCTTTGCAAGAGCACGCCCTTCCTTCGGCTCTTCCAAGCACGATACGCTGGCTCCAGGGTGACAACATCGAAGCTTCCTCTTTGTACGCGAGTAGGGTTGTTGAGAAGCTTGTGGCTGCTACGACTAAAGCATTCGTGACGGTTCAAGGTAAGAGGAGGGGGGAGCTACAGTTACGGAGGGGAGAATCAAGGTGTATGCAGCAACTGTAGCTCATGAAACGTCTCGCTTATCTCCGCAATCGCAGCCTCCTTGCCCTTCGCCGCCTCGCAGAACCCCTACGCCCTCGTCGTCTACGATCCTACTGCACAACCTGCACCTGAGCCCCCTGCACCTCTCACATGGTCAGACGGTCTCGTCTTGTTCTTCACGGCCCTCGACCTCTTCACGACGGCTGCCTTCTACGTCATCAACCTCATGCCAAAGGCCTTCTCGTACAGGCTCAGGCTGAATGGCAACTTCATCCGCACGTTCAACATCGTCATGCTCAACTGCATCGTGATGCAAGGCGCCATCGCTCAGTCCTTCAGGGAGGGGGGCAAGGCACGCAGGACGGCAATGAGGACCCTCAAGGGGGAGAAGACAAATCTAGGGGAGGAGCGACCCATCAAGGCGAACATGCTGCTGCCTGCAAGTGTGGGGGAGGACGGAAGGAAGCTAGGGATTACGCTTAGTGGGAGCAGCATTGGGAAGTGCACGGTGAATGAGAACTGCTTTAGCTCGTTGGACTACGGGGATGATGAGCTGTGCACATTCACAGTTGGTGGGGGGGGGACGCTGAATGTCGTCTCGTTTGACGTGGAGCATGAAGATGATTGTGATTACGACGCGATTACTGTAGGAGGCGTTCAATACTGTGGTTCCGCTGGACCTCAAGGCGTGGCCGTATCTGCAGGAGAACAAATTACATGGTCGTCTGACGATAGCACAACGGAAGCAGGGTTCGAGATTTGTGTTTGGGTTATATATGGTGAACCCTGTGTTGCCAGCAGTTCCCCTTCTGATGATGGCTCTGACGAAAACTTCTACTGCATTAATGGGGGAGTTATTGGGGGTGGGGTGCTCGACAGTGTTTGGTCTTGCACGTGCACCTGCATCACTGGCTTTGGTGGTCCAAATTGTGCTACCTGCGCAACAGGATTCAGTGGTACACCTCCTGACAATTGCTCTCCTGATCCCTGCCAAGCCACTTCTACTCGTACTGACGACGGGTCCGACGGCAACTTCTACTGCATCAATGGAGGAGAAATTGGCGGTACTACTGGCTCCTGCACCTGCTCTTCTTGCGACATTGGGTTTAGTGGGAGTAGCTGTGAAAGCACTATACATCATGTGGTCGATATGGACGGACTATTTAACACGATTAGTAATTATGCAACTACCAACACTGGCAACTCCATCATGGCGAATGGTGACACTGCGATTCTAGCTGTTGGGTCGTATAAATGCTCAGAGGGGACTTGTGCAATGAGTACTACCATGCTATGTACAGATAATTTGAATGGGGAAATTATGTGCGAAGAGGACAATGCAAGCTGTGTTCTCAATGGAGAGAACTCAAAACGAGGGATGGAAGTGCAAGGAAGTGTGAGTGGTAAACTTACTCTTCGAGCACTTCTTTTCAGTAATGGAAAGGCATACAGTGGTGGAGGGGTTTACATTTTGGATGATGCCATAGTGGACATTGAGCTCTGTGTCTTTCATAAGTGTAAATCTTTAGGCGCTTACAGTCAATATGGAGGGGGAGCAATATTTGTTACTGATGGTGGCACTATCAACATGTTTGGAACAACATTTAGCGATAATTCCGCAGATTCAGGCTTTGGTGGTGATATCTTCATTGATAACGGTGATATAGATTCAACCTCTGGGACTCCTGGAAGCATCACCATCCATAATACATGCCCTTATCCCTACTCCTCAAACTCTCCTATTCAAGGTAAGTGAGGAGAATGAGATACCTTAGACTACAAAAACAAAAATTTATTTAGCTCACCCCAAAAAATCAAACTTTGTTTCTATCTATCTCTACCCCAGGGTCTAATTTGGTTGCTCAAGGGACAATTGAATCAACTGAATTAGGACTCTTTCCATACTCCTACTTTTGTGTGTGTCGCTCAGGTTACAGCGGTAATTTAACCGATTGTGTTGCTGATCCCTGCCAAGCTACTCAAGATGCTACTGATGATGCTTTTTCTGGAAAGTTCTACTGTATCAATGGAGGTGATATTGGAGGAACAACTGGCTCCTGTACCTGTACAGGCTGTGACTCTGAACATGTTGGCAAAAGTTGTGCCAACACCAAGCACTTTGTTGCTGATATGGGAAGTCTCTTCAATAAAATCAGCAATTATGCAGGGGCCGAGGTTAACACTGGAAATTCAATCATGGCTAGTGGTGATGCTGTGGTGATGGCGATTGGGTCATATAAATGCTCAGGGGAGACTTGTGCAAGTATTGAAGCAATGCTGCGCACAGTTGATCTGAGTGGAGTGCTCAAGTGTGCAGAAGGCAATGCAAGCTGTCTTTTAGACGGACACAGCATAAGAAGAGTGATGCATGTACAGGGGACTGGAACTAGAACTCTCACTCTTAGTTCAATCAGGTTTCACAACGGACTCAACGATTGGGGAGGAGGAGGACTTTACCTTGCGAGCGCATCAGTAGAGATTGAGCTATGTGTCTTCTCTAACTGCAATGTAACAGGCAGTGCTTATTCAGGTGGAGCTATTCGCATTGATAGCGGGGCTGTCAATATCTATGGAACAACCTTCACTGACAACAGTGCAGGCTCAGGAAATGGTAATGATATTCATACAGAAGCTGGAACCATTGAAATCCACGATACATGCCCTTCTCTCTACTCTTACAACTCTCCAATCCAAGGTAAGCTAAGATGTAGGTAGAGCCAATTTTTGAACACCTAACACAACTTCTAACGTTCCTTCTGTAAGGGTCCACTTTGGACACTTCTGGCTTAGTCACAGGCAATTTATTCTCATTCTCTGGTTGTGATCGCTGCCAAGGCACTTCAACTTCAACAGATGACGGTTTAGATGGGAAATTCTTCTGTGTAAATGGTGGTACCATTGCAGGGTATGCAGGATCTTGCAGCTGCACTTCTTGCTATGAAGGCGTTGGAGGTCCAAACTGTGCTACCTGCGCAGAAGGTTACACTGGAGATGCCCCCTGGTGTTTCCTCGATTGTGTATCTAGTGCCAATCCTTCTGATGACGGTTCTCTGGAGAATGATGGGAACTTCTTCTGCATAAATGGAGGAACAA